>JAKSZT010054174.1:897672-913300 GCA_026826555.1 Tolypeutes matacus | reverse complement strand
TGTGAGAATTTTGATTTTTACCCATAATAAAAAAAAAAAAAAAAAAGAGAATGTCTATATGTTCCCTATCATAAAATTTCAGCTGGATGCCTGACAACCCATTGGATCACTTCTCAATGAAGAGCCAGTAATTGAACCATAGATCTTGCATATGCTAGGCAGAATTCTACTGAACTAACCTGTCTTAGGATAGTTAGCCTCTCAGTTGGCTATTCACCCTTTTCCCCTTGTGCAGGTTAGATTCCCTACATTCTGCTGGATTCCTGCTGATCAATTGCTTCTCTGTCTCTGCTTCCTCTCTGAAGTAATTCCTCTTTTTACCTAGGCTGCTGGGCATGACAGCCTGCCTTAGTAGATCTCTCTTCCCTATCCCTGTTGATTCGGGGTCCCTTCCAATATTCAAGGGGATTCAGCTTGCTAAACTCACCACAAAGAATCCACTCTCCACTCTTCCAGTCCCCTCTTCTTGCCAGTGAATCTGCCACCTCACTCCTTTCAGAACAGAGAGTCAGTGGCTCCACCTAAGCTCTTTGTCCTGAGGACAGGGTGTATGTGTCACTTCCAGCTACAGGGGCAAGACACTCAAGACTTTTCTTCAGCTTCTTTATATTTCCAGTACACTTCTGGATGACTCAGAGCACATTCCTGTTCTATATATATCCAAAGAGTTGGCAGAGAAGATGTCTGCTATCCTCTCAGTTAGATAAAATTCACCAGGAGTTTTACCCTCTTAATATCTCAGGGGTGGGGGAGGGAAGCCCTTCCCAATGCCCAGAGGTTTGATAACTCACAGCTTGTTGTTTCTGCTTCCTCATTTCTTTGTCCCTCACTCTCCTGGGAGTTGTGAAGCACTGCTCTACCCCAAAGCAGGTCAAAAAGGCAATCTTTGGCTCTTTCTCCAATGTTTTAGTGAGAGCTGAGCTTTGTATGCCTAACCCATTGGCCATGTTCCCATAATCTCTGTTGGCTTTTTAAAGGGCATTTATTTGGGGTAAATATTTACAGTCCCAAGGACATGAGAAGTCCAATTCAGGGTAAGATAATAGGTGCTTTCTCACTAAAGTCAGCTGCCACATGTTGAAACAAGATGGTGGGTGAGCTCTGCTTGGTCTCCCAGGGCTTCCTTTATCAGTCTCTGGCATAGATCTCCTTTCTTTCCAGGCTTCCTTAGCTTCTCAGCTTCTCAGTTACTCTGTTTTCTTCAGCTGTAAACTATTAGGTGAATGCTTCATCTCTCCCTGTGGCTTTAGCTGTTTGAGCCTTCTCCTTTCTGTCACATGGCAGGACCAAAATGACCAAGATCTCCTCCCTTCCATGTGTCTTCTTGAGTTAGTGTCCATTTACATAAGCACACCAAGAGGTCAGGGATTTAACTTGGGTCACACCTTACTAAAGTTGTTGAATCAAAAGCCCTAAATTGATTTTCTCAAGTAAGCTTAAACCTTTTAATTTAATACATGCAAAGGGTATCACATCCAGAGGAACAAACCAGTTTACAAACAAAATCTTTCTCATTTTTGGGATTCAAAAATAATATCAAACTGCCACAAAAGTTTTATTGGGATTGTGTTGAATTTGTAAATCAATTCCGTAGAATTGACATCATAGTGATATTTAGTCTTTCAAATCATGAACCCAGAATTTCCTTCCATTTATTTGAGGTCTTTGATTTATTTTAGCAATATTGTGTAGATTTCTGTATACCTGTCCTTTACATTCTTATTTATAATTATTCCTAGTTATTTGATTCTTTTTTACTATTGAAAATGTAATTTTTTTCCTTAATTTCTTCTTCAGATTACTCATTCATAGCGTATAGAAATACTACTGATTTTCACATGTTGATCTTATATCCCACTGCTTTACTGAACAAATTTATTAGCTGTAGTAGTTTTGTTGTAGATTTTTTCAGGATATTTTATATATAGGATCATGTGATCTGAGAACAGTGAACATTTTACTTCTTTCTTTCCAATAAGGAGGACTTTAATTTCTTTTTCTTGCCTAATTGCTCTAGCAATAACTTCTAACACAATGTTGAATAAGAGTGGTGACAGTGGGCATCCTTGTCTTCTTCTGGATCTTAGTGGGAAGATTTTTGGCTTGTCATCATTGAGTATGAAGTTAGCTGTGGATTTTTCATATATGCCCTCGATCATATTGAGGAAGTCTCTTTCTATTCCTATCTTTTGAAGTGTTTCTGTCAAGAAAGGATGCTCAATTTCATTGAATGCTTTTTCTGGGTCAATAATGATGATCACAGAATTTTATTCCTTTGACTTGTTAATGTGGTGTATTACATTAATTGATATTCTTATGTTGAACCGCCCTTGCATACCTGGGATAAATACCACAAAGTTAGGGTGTATAATTCTTTTAGCATGTCTCTGGATTCAATTTGGAAGCATTATATTGAGAATTTTTGCATTTAGATTGTTAGAGTTACTGCTCTGTAATTTTCGGTCCTTGTGTCATATTTTTGTGGCTTTGTCATTAGGATGATTTTAGCTTCATGGAATGATTTGGGTAATGTTCCCTCTAATTCAAATTTTTGGAAGAGTTTGAGTAGGTTTCGTATTATTTCTTTTCTAAGTGATTGTTAGAATTCACGAGTAAAACCATCTGGTCCTGGGCTTTACTTTGTTTGGAGATTTCGATGCTGGATTCAATCTCATTTTTTGTTATTGATCTTTTGGGATTTTCTAATCCTTCTTTCATCATTGTAGGTTGTTCTTGTATTTCTAGAATTTCATCCATTTTATCTAATTTGTTCAACCCGTGCACATGCAATTTTTCAGTTTCCTCTTAAGATCCTTTTTATTTTTGTCTGATAATTTGTGTTGATATCTGCTGTATTGTTTCTTATTTTATTTATTTGCATTTTCTCTTTTTTCTTTTGTTAATTTTTCTAAGGGTCTGTTAATTTTGGAATCTTATAAAACCAGCTTTTGGTTTTGTTAATTCTCTCTATATTTTTATCCAAATTTCATTTAATTCTTCTTTAATTTTTGTTATTTCCTTCCTTCTGCTTGCTTTGGGTTCAGTTTACTGTTCTTTTCCTATTTTCTCCAGATATATTGTTAGGTATTTGTTATTAGCTCTTTTTTCTTTTTTGAAGTAGGCATTTAGGGCTATAATTTCCTTCCCAGAACTGTGGGAATTCTACACATTCCATTATGTTGCATTCCATAAGTTTTGATGTGTTCTGTTCTCATTTTCATTCATCTTGAAATATTTATTGGTTTATCTAACAATTTATTCCTTGAACTATTTGATTAAGAGTGTGTTTTTTAACTTCCATATATTTGTGACTTTTCTGTTTCCCCACCCATTATTGTTTTTCAGCTTAATTCTATTGATTTCAGAGAAAATGCTTTGTAAAATTTCAATATTTGTAAATTCATTGAGATATTTTTCTATGGCCTAACATGTGATCTATCCTGGAGAATGACCCATGAGCTCTGGAGAAGAATGTATATCCTGTTGTTTGGTGGTATAATGCTCTGTATATGTCTGTTATATCTAGTTCCTTTAATGTATTGTGTTCAAGATTTCTTTTTTTATTTTTTTTTTCATCCTCTGTATAGAAATTTGGTCTATTGCTGAGAGTGTTTTATTGGAGTCCCCCTTATGATTGTATGGGCATCTCTTTCTCCCCACACTTTTGCCAGTGTTTGCTTAATATATTTTTGGGCACCCTGGTTAGATGTATAACTATTTATGATTGTTCTTTCTTCTTTATATATTGTGCTTTTATTAGCACATAGTGTCTTTTCTGGTTCTCACAACAGTTTTACATTTAAAGGCTATTTTGTCCAATATTATTATATCTACCCCAGCTCTTTTTTGTTACAGTTTGTGTGGAAGTCTATTTTCCAGCCTTTCACTTGTAATTTATATATGCCCTTGGCTTTAAGATGAGTCTCTAGTAGACTGTATATAGACTGAGCATATTTTTTTAAAACTATTGTGCTAATCATTGTCTCATTTAATCCATTTAGGTTTAAATATGTTATATTATATTTTTGTTTCTCTTTTTGCACTTTAATTACCCATATTAATAATCTTCCTTTTTAGTCTCCTCCAAACCTCTCTTTATTGTCTTTGTCTTTCAACCTTCAGAATTCCCATTTAGTATTTCTTGAAGAGCAGGACTATTGTTGATGAATTCTCTCAATTTATGTTTATCTGTGAATATGTTAAACACTCCCACATTTTTGAAAAATGATTTTGCTCAGCAGAGAATTCTTTACTGACAATTTTTCTCTTTCAACATCTTAACTGTATCATACTACTGCTTTTTCACTTCCATGGTTTCTGATAAGAAATCAGCACTTATTCTTATTGAGCACCCTTTATATGTGATGGATGTCTTTTCTCTTCCAGTTGTCAAGATTCTCTCTTTATCTTTGCCATTTGACAATCTGATTAGTATGGGTATTGGAATAGATCTGTTAGTATATATTCTGTTTGAAGTATGCTGCACTTCCTGGACATGTACATCTGTGTCCTCATAAGAGTTGAGAAATTTCAACCATTATTTACTCAAACATTCCTTCAGGCCCTTTTACTTTCTCTTATCCCTCTGGTACACCTATAATATGTAAGTTACTGCATTTCATGCTCTCATTCAATGCCCTGAGTATCTGCTCATTTTTTCCACTTATTTCCTCTATTTGTTCCTTAATCTGTGTGGTTTTGAATGTCCTATGTTCTATTTCACTAATCCTTTATTCTCTGCCTGGTCAACCTGCTGTTCTGTGATTCTAGTGTATTTTTTAATTTATTTTATTGTGCCTTGCATTACCATAGATCTTTTTTTACTAGGTATGTTTACAATTTCATCTTTTTGCTCACCCAATGTCTTTTTAATGTTCTTTGTTTCTTCCTTCATATCCTTGAATTCATTTAGGATATTTGTGTGGATATCTTTGATTAGTTATTCCAAACTCTGCATCTTCTCTGGATTTTTAGTTTGTTCCTTTGACTGGGTCCTACCTTTCTCTTTCTTAGTATGGCTTGTAATCTTTTGATAATGGTAAGTATTTGTTTATCTTGATTGGTTTATTATGCTGGTCAGCTTTTCTCTCTTTCTTAGGGTTTTATTTCTCTTTGTGTTTGTGTTAAGACTTTTCTTTGACACTTGGTCCTTTCAGGTTGCAGCAAACCCTTTAGTATCTCTTGTAATTCTGGTCTTTTGGTAACATATTCTATCAGTTTTTATTTGTCTTTGAAGACTTTGAACTCCCCTTCATTTTTGAAAGATAGCTTTGCCAGATATAGAATACTTGGCCAGCAGTTTTCTGTTTCAGTACCTTAAATACATCATGCCACTTCCTTCTCTCCTCCATGGTTTCTGATGAGTGGTCAGAACTTATTCTTATCAAGGTTCCCTTGTATGTGATGCTTTGCTTTTCTCTTGCTGCTTTCAGAATCTTCTCTTTATCTTTGATATTTGTCATTCTGAATAGTAGGTATCTCAGGGTAGGTATGTTTGGATTTATTATGTTTGGGGTGTGTTGTTCTTCTTAAATATTGATATTTATGTCTTTCATAAGAGTAAAGAAGTTTTTGGTCTTTATTTCCTCAAAAATTCTTTCTGCCCCTTTTTCAGTTTTATCTCTTTTTTGACACCAATAATGTGTATGTTTTTGCATTCTCATTCAATTCATTGGGACCCATGTGTATTTTGTCCATTATCTTCTATTTCTGTTCTCTTGTCTTTTCTAGTTCAGATGTTCTGTCTTTGAAATCATTAATTCTGTCTTCAAACAATTCAAATCTGCTCTTATGTGTCTCTAATGTATTTTTAATCTCATCCATCATGTCTTTCATTCCCTTCAGGTATGTTACTTTCCTTTGAAGGCTTTCAATTTGTTCTTTATGCTCACCCAGTGTCTTCTTAATATCCTTTATCCCTTTAGTCTTATTTTCTTTCAATTTTTTGAATTGCTTTAGGAGGTTTGTGTGATTGTCATTGGTTAGTTGTCTTAAATCCAGTGTCTTGTCAGGATATTTGGTTAGTTCCTTTGGTTGGGCCAACTCTTCCTGTTTCCTCATATGGCTTGTAATTTTTGTTTGATGTTTAGGCATCTGAATATGTTGATGAATTTCTTGTGATTGTCAATTTCTCTCTCTTGCCTAGTGTTATTATTTTTTCACAGCTTCTCCTTGATATTTAGTTCAACTTATCTGAAGTTTTTAAAATTTCCCAGATTAAGTTATCAAAATCATTCCAGGGACTCACTAATGGGCTATAGATTTTCTCTCAGAAGTCAGAGAACAGAGAGGCCCAATTGAAGTTTTTGTCCCTACAATTTCCATACTGTCCAGTAGATGGTGTTGTTTAGCACACCTTTCCATGGATGTGTTTCTCTCTTGACTTCCCTTTGTTTTGGTCTGGCTAGAGCTGAGATTCAAGGCAGGCTCCACTGGCCAAATTAATGAAAGAAAAACCCCCACCTCCCCCTCCCATTTCCCTTGTAACAGCTGACAGGAAGGAAGGAGTCTGCTCACCTCAGTCAGTTGCAATGAGCTTAGGATTTTACCCCAACTTAAGATCTTGGGGGTGTTGGAAGGGAGCTTTTGCTGGCATCTGGGAGGTTTAGTAACTCAGAGTTTTTTGTTTCATGTTCTTTGTCTTTCTGTCCTTCACCTTCCTGGAAGTTGTGAAGCACTGTCTTGGTCTGCTGACCCTTTAAAGCAGGTCTCTCGGGCAGCTTTTGGCTCTTTCTACATTGTTTTTGGGAGAAAGTTGAGCCTTGTCTCCCTAACCTGATGCCATCTTCTCATAATCCTCTTTGACACTTGGTTCCACTTATACTTTAAATTTTTTAAAGCTACATAAATTCCTTAAATGTTACACAAAAATATAGGGATTCCTATATATCCCATATCCCACACCTCCCACTACCTCCCACATAAACATCCTTCATTAGTGTGGCAATTGATAAATGCATCCTGGGGCTTCACCACTGAGCATGGACCATAGCTTACATTGTATTATACACTCTCTCCCTCACAGTTCTGCATGTTATGTAATAATATAAAATGGCCTATATCTGCCATTGCAGTGACACTCAGTATGATTCTCAAGGCCTGAAAAAGCCCCCATATTACAACTGTTTTTCCCTCTCCCTATCCCCAGAGCCTCCAGTGGCCACTGGCTCCACATCAGTATTATAATTTCTTTCATTGCTAGAATCACAATATGTCTATAGTAGAATAAATGTAAGTCCACTCAAGTCTATATCTCTTGCCCCAATCCTCAGGATTCTGGGATGGAGAGGTCTACTCCACCTCCATTTGAAAGGGGGCTTATATCCCATGGGAAACATGGATGGCATTATCCTGCCTACAGGTGCAGACTCTCTCTGTTCCCTGGGATGGTTGTTGTCCATCATCATCTCCCCACCAGTTGTCCTGGGTGAGTCCAATGAGTTGTAGAGTAGGTGTTGCAAGTCCACTGAGGTTCTGGGCCCAGCTGGCACATGGAGAGCCCAAAGACTCGAGACTCTGGATGTACACCTACAAACTCCACCACCAGGTATAGGTTTACATAGAAGGGACAGATAAGCCATGTGCAGGGAAGACATAATTGAGTCCAACTCTGTCACTCAGGAGCACAAACTCCAAAGTAGGGCCCACTGGCAAGGCACCAAACTCCAGAGCTATCTGCACTGACCATAGGGCCTGGGTGTCTCCAAAGCCCTCAGGAGTCCCACTCGTTGGGGTGGTAGCCACCTTGGAAGTTTATGAGAGCTCCCTGAGATGTGCATAAGCGTTACCTCTAGGATGAACTCCTGACTCACTCTGAAGTCTCTTAGTCATATAAACTCATTTGTCTTTACATTTTCCCCTTTTATTTGAGGTCTTTTTCCAGTTGCATTGCTAGTTGGGGCTCGGTAGTAATCCCTTGGTGCCAGGGAGGCTCATCCTTGGGAGTCATGCCCCATGCTGCGGGGGGAGGCAATGCATTCATATGTTGAGTTTGGCTTAGAGAGAGGCCCCATCTGAGCAAAAAGGTGCTGCTCAGGATGCAACCCTTAGGTACTGCATAACAATAGACTAAGTTGCAATTTCAAGAGCAAAGACTCATAAGCCTAGTCATGACTATCAAGGACCCATCAGGGGATCATCCTCCTTCACCAGTCACTGCCCCTGCACTTAGGGGACTGTTGCTGCTCCCTTAGAGAATGTGGCAGAGCACTCCAGGATGGGAATTCAATATTCTCTCATTTATTGTGTGAGTCTCCACCTGCTGTGACAATGCCCTGTGAACATTTGAACATTTTTATATACCTTATATGTATATTCAGATGAACTTCCTCCCAGGTATCCCCCATCCCTGACACCCCACACCAATGATTCTCCCCTGGCCCAGTTGTAACCCTTCTGTGGTCCAAACTTCTTCAAAGATGAATCCATTACAATAGACACATACAATTAATAGGAAAATGAAATAATAATGATAAGATTAAATATAATTGATAAATTGCTTAACTTTGACTAAAGAAAATTTAAAAAAGACAAAAGAAAGAGAAAAAGGATGATAAATAAAAGAGGAAGAGGGAAAATGTAAAAAAGGATGAGTAGAATAGAAAAAATAGCCTCCCTCTCAGGCCACTAGTGTCTATCTAGGTCTCTCCTCACTGCCCACCTGTGCTAACTGCCCTGCAGCCTGATGGCTTCCCCTATGTCTGGCAAGGCTGTTTGTCTTCCTGACATTTTTGAGGATAGAAGTAATAATGGTTTAATATCCAGAATCTATAACATAATTCTATAACAACAATAAAAAGACAAACAACCCAATTTAAAAATGAGCAGAGCCTTGAATAGACATTTCTCCTAAGAGGTTATAAAAATTGCTAAAAAGCACATAGAAATATATTCAACATCATTAGAATAAGGAAATCCAAATCAGCTCCACAATGAGATGCCACTTTACACTTACTAGAATAGCTGCTATTAAAAAAAAACAAAAACAGAAAATTACGTATGTTGGACAGAATGTGGTTAAATGGGAACACTCATTCATTACAGGTGTGAATGTATATCATGTAGCCACTGTGGATGGAAGTGTGGGGATTCCTCAGAAAGTTAAAAGTCAAATTACCATGTGAACTGGCAATTCTACTGCTAAGTTTATACTCAAATGTATTAAAGCAGGGTCTGGAACATTCCTTTCAAAGTGATGTAATATTATTCACAATTGCCCAAATATGGAAGCAATCCAAGTGTCCATCAACTGATTAGTGGATAAACAAAATGTGTTATATACATACAATGGAATATAATTCAGCATTAAAAAGAGTGAAATTCTGATCCACACAGCAATATGAATGAACCTTGAGGACATTATGTTGAGTTGGACAAGCCAGACACTAAAGGACAAATGTTGCTTAATCTCATTGAAGTAAAATAATTAGAATAAACAAACTCATAAAGTCAGAATCTTGAATTTTGGTTAAATGTGTCTGGGTTGGGTTAGGGAATGAGGAGTGTAGCAGTTTGTCATTGTTTATGAATTCCAAAAATAAATATTGTATTATGCTTGTAAAATGATCTGTTCATCTGGGCATTTTGCCCTTTGATTCTATTAATTTCAGAGTTTTCACATTTACTTGATTAAATTATGATTAGGGTTTGATCTGGCTGTGTCAGTAGGGTGTTGAGTTCCCACCCCTTGGTAGGTAGGGGCTCACAGAGCAAACAACATGGCAGAAGAGAGTTTTTGGTTTTGATGCTGGAGTCCCGTGAAGTAAATACACAGGAGAAGACCATGGGGATAGGGACAGCTCTGTAGACACAGCAGAGGCTCCGGTAAGAGAATGAGCCTGTTAGCCTACAGCTGCACCTGAACCTGGAGAGAAATAAGTCCCCCAGAGAGAAATGAGACTTATCCCATCCTACAGTTGATATCAGAAACTGGGACCATGGTGCCTTAAAAGGAAGAGGAAGTCTGCACCCTCGCAGACATCACTTGCAATCTTGCTCAATATATGGCAAATGACTTTGGGTGAAAAGGTACCTCTTATGGTACCTTGAGTTGGAATTTTTAGGGCCTGATAGCTGTAAGCTTCTACCCCAAATAAAAAAGTCAATAGATTTCTGGTACTTTTTATCAGCACCACTTTGGCTGACTAATACAGGGAGTTAATGCATAAATTGTACAGAATTTCTATTGTGGTTGACTGTAAATTTTGGTATTGGATAATGGTGATGGTAGCAAACATTTTGCATGTAATACCAAATTGTTGTTGTTGTTGTTATTATTATTATAACACCTGGGTATTGAATACAAAGCTCACAAAGTTTGCCACATTATGAAAATACTACAAATGAATTATTTCTGCAATCTATTTGGCAATCATAAAGTTTTTGAGCCTGACTTCAAAGTGCATGAGTTAAAACCATATGCAATAGAAGGGATCCTCATACACTTGAGTGGCATATAGTAAAAGTGTTTTAGTTTGCAAGCTGCTAAATACTTGTATCCACTTTAATATGGATTGTAATATTTTTATAATTTATGGACATGTTCAGCCATTTCATAAACATTTATCTATCTGAGATTGTTTAGCTACTACAGCTATTTCTACAGATTGAAAGTTTTATTAAATAACAGATCAAAATGCTTGTAGCCCAATGATTAGTTAGCCTTTGAAAATTCTTCCCAAATAGTGGTTGTAACTTAGTAAATGTATTTTGTAAATGATACTCTCTCATGAGAGAAAATATATAAATTTTTCACACAAGCTCGAGATTTCTAGAGTCTTGATAGTTGCCAGCATTCCTCTTTGTACAATTGTAGGAAATTCTATTGTTATGCAACACATAAATATATATATATACCCGACATATTTTGGAAGGTTTTTTTCTTAAATGTTTGAAAGCAAGTTTGTATGTTCATGGATTTTAACGTGTGATATTAAATTTGCTAGCTCATTGAATTTATATCAGTTTTTGAAGCTCATATTTAAATCTCCTTCCACTACAATTTTATTTTGTTTGTTTTATATTGTGCGGTATTAAGAGTATATTTCATTGTGCTTCACTACACTGGACTGAAATAAACAATGAATGCATTTAATGAATTATAGAAAAGAAATTACTATTTATTTTCATTTTCACTTTACCAATGGAAAAGCAGACAAAACATATTTTTCCCATTTAACAGGCATTTACAGAAGCTCTGAAGAATAAGTAGTACTGCTTAACAATCTGATTTTTGTCACATTCTGGAAATGTCAAATACATATTTGTAGCATGATCTTTAAAAAACATACAAACATGGAGCAAAGGGGAAATGTAAAGATAAGTCCTTTGAATCTTTAATCTTTTGTACAAAACTGTTCTCCATAGTGGATTTTATGTTAATTGTCTAATAAAATTTGAGAATGTTAAAAAAGATATAGCAGTTTGGTTAGTATATAAAACCACTTTTAAGATATAACAAATACTTTAATGAAATTCCTCTCTTTAAGGGAATTAATACATTTCTGACAAAATATGTTTATACTTAAATACCATTAGTGTGCTACGCTCTATTGCAATACAAAAATAATGAGAGTAACAGGGGAGGACTGAAAAGTACAGGATGAAAGAAAAAGGATGAAAGCACACATTTTGTGTTGTCAGGGCCTGGTGGGAATGTGAAAATCCAGCAAGAGACATAGAATAGAGAGAAAGAACCTCCAAGGAGGGTGTTAGATACCAGGCAGAGGATAGGGAACAGTAAGCAGGGATGAGCCACTGGAAGAGAGCACAAGGGAGCATCAGAGAAGGAGTGAGGAAGGGGGAAAACTGGCTGGGGAAAGAATACACAACTAAGAATTATAGCACAAGATCAATTTAGGGAAAGCAGGAATTAAAACTGTGAACCTGAGTTGAGGTTATACTGACAAAGGTCATCTGAGGTTTGTAGAATCAATATTTTTAGAAATGGATGTCTATTTTCTACATTCACCCTGAAGGAGATCATCTAATAACGATATGTCAAGAGGAGATTCTGTTCTACAAAAGTGAATTTTTAACTTTCTTTTTATTTTGCTTTATTATGAGAGATACAAAGAAGACCTATAAGAGATTTAACAAAATATACAAATTATTTCTCACTAAAAAAAATAATAAATAAAATAAATGAGAGTGAAAATATAACCTAAATGCAAAATAATCAATGAACTTGAACCATCAATTAAGTGGGAATTTTTGCTAAACTAAATTTTGGAGAAAGATGAATTGTGATAAAATAAATAAATAAGAATAGATAAAATAAAACGTGAAATGCTAGGGTTTCTGAGACTCAGGATATATTCAAACTGTATTCAGACCTTGTCTGTCTACATCTACATCTATAGTCATACAATGAGAATTGATTTTTTTAAATAATGTTCCCAAGGACCTGGAAAATCTCCAAACAACAAAAAAAGCCCCAATTATATTCACTAGACTCTACTTACTGAAGCTGTGCAGAATGCTCATAGGTTCTGGAGATTTTCAACAGTAAGTACTGAGAAAAAAAGGGGTATTCTGTTACCTGAAAACTCAATTAACCTCAAAGACATTTCCACCTCTTTCTTTCTGAACTCTCACTGAATCAGTCACCTAGCCCTGTTAATTCTCCCTTCAAGCTATCTAACATTGGTCCCTTTCACTGCCATTGTCTTTAGTTCAAGTCCTCATTGACTCTTCCTTAGACCATCACAAAAGCTCATTTTCACTCCCCTTACTATTCATCCTTCACACTGAAATTTGAATGATCAGTTTAAATATGTTGTCTGTTGCCCAAAAATCAGTAGCAGTTACCCAAATGCCTACCGTGGCATTTAAAGCTCTCATCAATCTGGATTCAGTTTCTTTAGTAGTACTTCCCTATTCACTCCCTTACACTAATTACCTCGAGTCATATGGATTGATATGTCATCACACAACATATACTCTCTTTATAAAAGTCTTAACCTCAAATGTCCTTACTTAATTCTGATTTTCCAAATACTATCCATCTTTAAATCCTATAGTAATTTTTGCTACCTCTTCTATGAGATCTCCCAATTCCCTAAATATAATTACTTTATTCTTGTAATCCCATTGATAGTTTGTATCTTTAGAATAAGACACAATTTATTCTGTTTTCTATCCAAGATTCTTTGAATTGGTCTGTCAGCCCAAGTTAACTATAAAGACCTTGAAAGAACAATTTTTTGTTTAGGTATCCCCCTAAGATTTTTAACATAGAACATATTTATAAAAAATTAGGTATTAAAGTCTTTGTAAAATTGACTATGTCCTTTATTTCCTGAATTTGGAGGATAATGGGATTTAACTGTGTATTTTATTCATGCTTGTCCTTCATCTTTTGTCCACAACAGAAGTAATGATTCTTGATAATATAGCCCAAAGTGTCCTACACCAGGTCCCTTTTTGAGGAAGTGATCTTTTGGTTGTATATACACACACAGGAACAACATCATGGGTATGTGACCTGTGCAATCACACAAGACTTCATGCTCACAACAGCCTTATGCTTGTTTCAAATGCCTGCTTTCACTGCTGTGATGTTCTTAATAATTTCATCTTTAAATTGTATTCTATAAATGAAGTCTGATGGGACAATGGAGCATGTGTGCAAGCAAAGGAGATATGCATAATATATGGCTACTGTTCCTTGTCACTGCATTTGAATATTCATGATGTGCCATGAGCCAAGTATTCAGTTGGGTCCACAATTCATATGGGGTCAAGAAGAATCAAAGCAAGTACAAAGTAAGTGAGTTATCTATGACTGAGAAAACTGGGCCACTGACAGGACTGAGAGGACACATTTTCCTTTTGAACCAAAATTTGTTTCAAACAGAAAGAAGGTGTGATGACCCAGAGACTCTCAAGCCCTCAGCATGTATCTGCCTACATGACCTAGAAGGGTAATCTAAGCACCTCTTAAAATATATGTGTATATATATATATATATATATATATATATATATATATATATATATATAACATTTTTGTAAGCAAATACACATATAAGCATAGATATTTATATATCATTTTGCAAATGTTTGAAAAAATATATATAATTGATAAGAAAAAAAAAAAAAGTTGATTGCATTACCTTCCCCCACCAACGTGGGACATGACTCCCTGGGATGAGCCTCCCTGGCAATGAGGAATTAATACCAAGTGCCAACTGGCAACACAACTGGATAAAGACCTTGAATAAAAGGGGGAAATGGTAAAGACAAATGAGTTCAAGTGGCTAAGAGACTTCAAAGAGAGTCGGGAGGTCATCCCAGACGTAACTCTTACGCATACCTCAATAGGAGCTCATAGAACATCTAAGTTCCTATCACCCCACACAGAGGGGTTCCTGAGAGCTCCGGAGACACCCAGGTCCTATATAAGGGGGGATAGCCCCAGAGACTGATGCCTTATCAGTGGGCTCTATTTTGGAATCTGTGCTCCTGAGAGTGACAGAATTAGACTCAAATAAGTCCTCCCTGCACATGGTTCACCAGGCCCTTCTATTCAAACCTATATGTGATGATGGAGTTTTTAGGTATACTTCAGGGACTGGAGCCTCCTGCCTACCTATGTGCCAGGTGTGCATGAAATCTCGGTGGAGCTGCAACTCCTACCCTATAGCTCAATGGACTAATCCAAGTCACCTGGTGAGGAGACAACGATGGGCAATGGCCATCCCAGGGAATGGAGAGGGCCTGCATCTGTAGGCAGGATCATCCCACCCACCATATTCATGGGATATAAGCCCTCTCTCACTTGGAGTTGGAGTGGACATCACCATCCCAGTCCCCTCAGGATTGGGGGAAGAACTATGGACTAGAGTGGACTTGATGGTATTCGCTTGTTCACATATGGTGATTCTAGCAATGCAAGAAATTATAACAATGAGGTGGAGCCAGTGACCTTTTGACACTTTTGGGGTAGGGAGGGGATGAGCAGTTGAAATACAGGGGCTTCTTTGGGAGTTAAAGGTTGTCCTGAGTACCGTTGTGACAATGGATGTAGGCCATTTTAAATCAGCACACACCACTCAGAACTGAGTGGGAGAGAGTGTGGTCTACAGTGTGAACAGTGGTCTATGGTTGGTGGCAAGTCTCCAGGATGTGTAAGTTCATTGAGGGTGGTGGGCCACACTTGTGGGAGATGTTTGTGTGGGATGTGGTGGGAGGTGTGGGAGGTGGGCAACTTGGGAATCCCAGTGGGTTCCGTGTAATATTTTGTGTAATCTAAGCACCTCTTAAAATATATGTATATATATATATATAAATTACATTTTTGTAAGCAAATACACATATATGCATATATATTTATATATCATTTTGCAAATGTTTGTATGTATTGTGAGAATTTTGATTTTTACCCACAATAAAAATAAATTAAAAATTTAAAAAATAATAATAATAATAAAGACACATATTTACCTATAATATCAGGTGACAACCAATTCATTGCCAAACATTGCTTTTTAAGACAAAGATAAAAAGCCTAAAAACAGTAAGATAAATATGATTTCTTATGTTCAAATCTAAAATCATATAATTAAAATTTAACATTATCTCTCATTATAAAGAACTTATTTCCTAATAAGATAGACATAAATATTTAG
>JAKSZT010054174.1:772772-887672 GCA_026826555.1 Tolypeutes matacus | reverse complement strand
GTGTATAATCCTTTTGATATGTTGTTGAATGCGATTAGCAAGTATTTTGTTAAGGATTTTAGCATCTAGGTTCATTAGAGAAATTGGTCTGTAATTTTCCTTTCTTGTGGTATCTTTATTTGGTTTTGGTATTAGGGTAATGTTGGCATCATAGAATGAGTTAGGTAATATTCCTTCTACTTCTATTTTTTGGAAGAGCTTAAGTAGAATTGGTGTTAGCTCTTTCCGGAATGTTTGGTAGAATTCAGCTGTGAAGCCATCTGGTCATGGACTCTTCTTAGTTGGGAGGTTTTTGATGACTGAGTCTATCTCTTTACTTGTAATTGGGCTGTTGAGTTCATCTATTTCTTCTTTCATCAATGTCGGCTGTTTGTGGGTTTCTAGAAACTTGTCCATTTCCTCTAAATTGTCATTCTTGTTGGCATATAATTTTTCAAAGTATCCTCTTATGATACTCTTTATTTCTGTGGGGTCAGTAGTGATATCACCTTGCTCATTCCTTATTTTATGTATTTGCAACTGTTCTCTCTTTTTCTTTGTTAGTCTGGCTAAGGGTTTGTCAATTTTGTTGATATTCTCGAAGAACCAGCTTTTGGTTTTGTTTATTGTTTCCAGTGCTTTCTTATTCTCTATTTCATTTAGTTCTGCTCTAATCTTGGTTATTTCCTGTTTTCTACTTCCTTTAGATTTAGTTTGTTGTTGTTTTTCCAATTCCTCCAAGTGTGCAGTTAGGTCTTCAATTTTAGCTCTTTCTTCTTTTTTAATATATGAATTTATGGCTATGAACTTCCCTCTCAGGACTGCTTTCGCTGCATCCCATAGGTTTTGATATGTTGTGTTGTTGTTTTCATTAGTTTCAAGGTAGTTACTGATTTATTTTGAAATTTCCTCTTTGACCCACTGTTTGTCTAAGAGTGTGTTGTTTAACTTCCATATCCTTTTGCCTAACCTGTTTCTCTGGCCCTTAGTGATTTCCAAATTCATTCCGTTGTGGTCAGAGAAATTACTTTGTATAATCTCAATCTTTCTGAATTCATTGAGTGTTGTTTTGTGGCCTAGCATGTGGTCTATTTTGGAGTATGCTCCATGTGCACTGGAGAAGAATGTAAATCCCGCTGTATTTGGGTGTAGTGTTCTGTATATGTCTATTAAGTCCAAATCTTCTAATGTATTGTTGAGTGCCTTCGTTTCTTTATTGTTTCTCTGCCTAGATGTTCTGTCTAATGATGATAGTGGTGTGTTGAAGTCCCCTGCTATAATTGTAGAGGAATTTATTTCTCCTCTTAGTTTTTCAAGAGTTTGCCGCACGTATTTTGAGGCAACTCGATTAGGTGCGTAAATGTTGATGATTGTTTTCTCTTCTTGAGAGATTACTCCTTTTACTAATATGTAGTGTCCATCTTTGTCTCTTACAATAGTTTTGCATTTAAAGTCTATTTTGTCTGATATTAGAATAGCTACTCCTGCCCTTTTTTGGCTATTGTTACCTTGTAAAATGGTTTTCCAGCCATTCACTTTCAGCCTCCTTGAATCCCTGGGCCGAAGGTGGGTTTCTTGTAGACAGCATATAGATGGATCATATTTTCTTATCCATTCTGCCAGTCTGTGTCTTTTGATTGGTGAATTTAATCCATTTACATTCAGTGTTATTACTCGTAACGAATTTCTTACTTCAGTCATTTTTTCTTTGGGTTAATGTATGTCATATGTTGTTTTGTTTCTCTTTTTGAGTTTTCAGTTGTTTTTAAACTCTCCTCCAACTCTCTCTCCTTTGTTTTTTCCTTTCAATTTGTAGAGATTCCTTTAGTATTTCTTGAAGTGCTGGTTTCTTCTTGACATACTCTCTTAATTGCTGTTTATCTGTGAATATTTTGAACTCTCCATCATTTTTGAATGCCAATTTTGCTGGATAGAGAATTCGTGGCTGGAAGTTTTTTTCTTTTAGTGTTTTGACTATGTCATACCACTGTCTTCTTGCCTCCATGGTTTCAGCTGAGAAATCAGCACTTAATCTTATTGTGCTTCCCTTGTATGTGATGGTTCTCTTTTCTCTTGCTGCCTTGAGTATTTTCTCTTTGTCTTGAGCATTGGACAGTTTGACAATCATATGTCTTGGAGTTGGCCTGTGGGGATTTATACTATTTGGGGTGCGCTGTGCTTCCTGGATCTGCACATCCATCTCTCTCAGTAGAGTTGGGAAGTTTTCAGCCATAACTTCCTTCAACACTCCTTCTGTTCCCTTTCCCTTCTCTTCTCCTTCTGGGATGCCCATAATGCGTATGGTTGTGCGTCTTGCATTATCGGTTAATTCCCTGAGACCATACTGGATTTTTTCTATCTTTTTGTCTATCTTTTCTACAATCTCTTTGATTTCAACTGTATTGTCTTCCATATCACTAATTCTTTCCTCTGCCTGTTCAATTCTGCTGCCATGTGAGTCCAGCGTCCTTTTCATTTCTTGATTTGTGTCTTTGTTCGCCATCATATCCATTACCTTTTTAGGTGTGTTAGCTATTTTTTCAGTATGTTCTCCCAGTGTCTTCTTTATATCCTTAATCTCTTCCTTCAGTTCTTTAAGTTGGTCCATGATATTTGTTTGGATAGCTTTGATTAGTTGTTCGATGTACTGCATTGCTTCCGGGTTTTTATTTTGTGCACTGGACTGGTCCATGTTTTCCAGTTTCTCAGAGTCATTTGTATTTTTCTGTTGCCCTCTGGTCATCATATTATCTTGATGGGTTTGTTCAGTTGATTAGCTTTTCTCTATGCTCTAGAATTTTATTTAGCTGTTGGTTCTGCGTGTGAGTTAAATTTTCTCTTTGGCAGTTTTTCTTCTTATTTTATTTCCTTGCTTCTTTCTATGTTCCCTTGAAGGCAAAAGGTTAGGGCCAGAGGAATCAAAAGATGTAAGGAAGGCAGAAGGATTATAGAAATATTGATAAAAGTTAGAAGAGGGGCAAAATGAGACTTAATGTGATGAATATTTAACTTGAGTAGGCAGTGTAGAGTACTAGGAAAAAATATGGATTTCCTACAATGGACTGGGAAAACAAATGGAGGAATATATATATATAGTGATTTAGAAGGCTAGAATTATGAGGAGGGAAAGAAATATTAGAGAAAGGTCTGAAAGGAAAAAGTTAATACTAATAAAAAAAAAAAGAAAAAAGAAGAAGAAGAAAACAAAATAGTTGGGATAGAAATTGACACCCTTAAGTTGTGGGCCTATGAAAAAATGTTGTCTCTAAGAGCCACAACAGAAAACAGAAGGCAGAAACATGCAGGAAGCATAAGCAATAGTTTGTAATACAGAATCAATATATACAGCGAGTGGGAAATTACTGAATAAGAAGCCCAGCAAATAAGCGACCAGCTGGCAGCACCTATTAAAAAATATATATATAAGGAAAAAGGAAGGGGGGAGGAAAATGGGAATAATAGCAATAGACCAGAAAGTAACAGAGAGAAACCAAAGATCCACACAGGCAAGCAGTCAAACAGAGCTAAGTGGGGTCAATGATTCCCCTAGGGTCCACCTGGATCCTTCCTGCCTACTTGTGTTTATCAATGAATTTCCCCACAGGGTTCTATATGCAGGTCCTGAAGCAGCTTTTAGCTATTAAAGTAAATTAAAAAGAATTTATTTTTCATTTGTTGAGGTGACCTCACAGTTTTTTGTTTTTTTTTTTAGCCAAATGCAGGACGCAAAATAATTCCTCCTCTAGACCAACCCCCTTATGGAAGGGACCCTAGCTGGGCCCGTGGAAATTAATCAAGCACGTCCCACTTTCCAGACTCCCCAGGTTATCTGAAGCTCTGATGTTAGTCAGTGAGGAGTGCTAAAGATGGCGGATTCCGCCCCTTCTGGCGCCCAGCTCCAGCGTCACCGGGCTGCTCAGTAAATCAGTTTGAGTGCAGATTCGCGTCTGCTCTCAGCCTAATGCTGCTTCAGGTTGGCTTATCTGCTCCCCAAAGCTATGGGGCGGTGCAGGCAGGCAGATCGATGTCTAAAAATATAAAATACCCTTCCCTGTCTTCCAACAGAACCCTCCCTTTTTTGGGAAGTGTCCCTTCCTCCTGGCTCCGCAGCAGCCTGGGTCTTATCCCTGGGTGGCTAGGGAAATCAGCTCCGTTCCCCAAACAAAATCCCCCCTCCGGTTCACTAGGCGCCGACTAGCTCGTTTGCTCTATGCACACAAGGTCCAAGGGGCGCCAGGCAGCCAGATTCCCAGAAAATAAAACTTTTTTGCCCCACCTGCGGCTCAAAATGGCCGTTTTATTTTTTTTTTCCCTAACCGCTGGGCTCAGCCGCCTGTGCCAACCTCCACCAGCAGCCTCAAAACTCACGAATCTCCACCGTTCTGTCCAAGTCATTGATTGGCGCAGATAGATGTCCCAAGCTTCTCACTCCACGGGTGCACAGCACAGACCCCCGGCAGGACCCCGTCCACAATCCGCCTTGCTCTGGGAGCTTGCAGTGTGCGCCCTCCTACACTAACGCCATCTTCAGTAGCCGGAATGTCCTTATTCTGAAACCCCTTATATCACCCCTCATTTTCCCAACTCTCTGTGGAATGCTATCTTCAATCTCTGGACTGCCACCAGAAGAGATTCTCTCCTGTTTGCAAGTCCTAATAAGGCTTATGGCTAATGCAGTACAAGATGTGTTCTTTGGTCTCATGGTGGCAAAAAACTCATGCCCTTCAGTAGTTAGGGTGGAACAGAAGGCAAAGAAGATTTTTAAGAAACAGGAATAACCAAAGAATGCTGTCACATCCTTGCTTACTCATGTTACTTTCCTTTATAAGCCAAACACTTTCACTGAAAACTATGACATAGAAAGAAAAGGAAAGGTAAGGAAACCCACAGTTCCTTTCCTTTCAGTCCTTTCTTATTCAACAGTAAGCTGAAAGTAGAGTGTTGGTAAAATGTGTGCATATCAAGAAATGAAATAAAAACAACAGAGTTAGTTTTATGCACAATTTTCACTGCTCTTACAAGAACAAAATGCATACACATATAGGACTTACAGAGTAGTAATTATGTAATATCTATGACTCTACTCATTCCATGTATTAGATAAATGCTTATCTTTGCATTTATAGCTGGCATTATGCAATATAAAATAAAAGGCAAAATTCATTCTAATAAATTTAAGCTTTTATTTTTTCTTCACTTATAACAACAATAAATAGCAAATTAAGAAACACTATGACAAGTTGAGATAGACTGCAGAAGAAAAGAAAGAGTTATGTATTTTAATAACTTTATTTCTTTTTTATTATGGGTAAAAATCAAAATTCTCACAATACATACAAACATTTGTAAAATGATATATAAATATATATGCATATATGTGTATCTGCTTACATGAGATGTTTACCAATGCATTTTGAGAAAAGAGCCCCACATTTTCATTTTACACCGGGCTCTGCAAATTTCATATCCAGCCTTCATAGAAAGAGACCTCTTTGTTTTTTGCTACAACTGGTATTTGGTTAACCTTTCCCTTATATTTGTGGGCAACAACTTTTATTCTCAAAGAGCAAGCTCTGTCATCCAATTTTATATTTCTTCCAGTATGTCTCCCAGCTCCCTCCAGTGATTCAGTGATATTTGAAGCTAGGAATTATTTTTTCTCTGTCATTCCGTTCAGGGATGCCTCATTTGAATTATCCTGTGGGACTCATTCTTGGAGACAATGCGATGACTTTAATAGTATACATTTTGTAATAAATTGTATCTGGATTTGAATACTCCTCTTCTTATTTCCTGTGTTACGTTGAGCAATCTACCTATGCTCATTAAATCTGTTTGCCAGGCTCCACCCTCAGAGATTCTGACTTAGTGGGCCAGGGGTGGGGTTCCCAGATTCTGGCTTTCAAATCAATTTTCAGGTAAAGCTAGCATGCACATTGATTTGGGGGAATTTCTGGACTGTGTAATTTCTAATCTACCTTTTTTATCCTAAGTATGATTCTATGAAATTATACAAGCCCACTGGGTCATTGTCATGCTATACCTGAGAATGAGGTCCTTTTGCTCCTAACATGTAGAGTCTCATGCTTTATAATAATATGATCCTTAATTGCATGCAGGGATGAAACAAGTCTTTCTTGATCTGACCATAAAACCAAAATTACCTTATTATAATATTATAGTCTTCCATAGTAACAAGTAACACTGTAGAATTCCGGTATACAAAGAACTACAAAAATAGGATGGATATGTGACCTAAAGAAGGCATCCTTAAAAAAATAGCTATCAACATATTGGATCATATTCTCTTAGTAAATGAGGTTGGTGGAATCACTGTGAAATAGGTAGAAAATACAAAAGGCCAATGTGTGTGTGTGTGTGTGTGTGTAGGCAATTTGAGATTAGTGATTAATTTGAGCCTGTAAGATACTCTTTAAAAGGGAAAATACATATCAATATGAATTAATGAAATTTTTATTCCCCCGGAAAAGCCAGCCTTACAATGAGCATAAGAGTGTTTTAGGGGGTAAGGAATGGGGAAAAAATTGGAGAGATAAGAGTGTGTGGCAAAGGAGATGTCAGGTTAAGTTGGGTGGGGGGATTTCAGCCAGTGGGAAAACAACATGAGGAGAACTTAGGTGAGAAAGGGACACAGAAAATGAAGTAGAAGTGCAAACACTGCATTTTACCCAAGGTCCCTCATGACAAGTAACCTCTTTGAGTGGCCCTCTTAGTGTTCTTTCCATGGCTTACTTCTACCAAATTTTGAGTATTACAAGAATACATGGAGTATGTAACTGTGCCTGATCCTGCTCTCTAATATTTCTACCTTCATTTTTTATGACCCTAAACAGTTTATTTATTGATCATTAATATTCATTTCATACTTTCTGATTGAAAGTATTACCTGAAGGTTCGTGATGTTGGGTATCAGTATTTTTTTTTCTTTCCAATTTGTCCTGCTCAGCTTGCTGCTTTGTTGGTTTCCCAGTTATTGCATCTCTCCTGAAGCCATACTCTAATGGTGGGAGAATCAGAACAGCTCAAAAATCAATAAACAAATGTCAGTTTTTTAAAGGGCTGCCAATGCAAAGTACCAGAAATGGGTTGAATTTTATAATGGGAACTTTATTTGGGTAAAAACTTACATATGCAAGCCATGAAATATCAAAATCAAGGTACCATCAGAGATGCTTTCTCACCAAAGTCAGCTTCTGGTAATCCTGGTGTCCTACCATGTGGTGAAGCAAGATGGCACAAGATGATTTATGCTGAGGTCCCTGCTTTCCCTCAAGTCTCACCATCTCCTGGATTGGACAATGAGGCATTTGACCGGGCTTGTCTCCTCAACCTTGAGCTGTTCCATAGGCCCAGCCCCATGGGGGTCTCTTTCCATTTCTCTGTGCTCTGCTGATTCCAGGCTCTGAGACCTCTTTCAACCACTCTGGGCTTCTCTGTTTTCCTGCAGTTCTCTCTCTCACATGGAAAGATCAAAATGGCAGCTTCCTTCCTCTCTCTCTCTCTCTCTCTGTGAGTGTGTGTGTATCCACTTATATAAAGCACCAGGAAGAAGGCAGAGACCTAACCTGAATCATGCCTCACTGATGTTTTACAAGCAAAATGGCCCCACGCCCACAGGAATGGATTAGTTCAAGAACATAATATTTTTCTTTTGGCGTTCATAAAGTAACTTCAAACTGTCACAATCAATATCTCAAACAAATTGCTTTATTGTATGATTGCACATTCCCTGTTTGAACAGGCAATGAGATGAACTGGATAATATTTTCCCATGATACACTTCTATCTCAAACACCAGATGCCTGGTCAAACACACAGAAGACAGCTACCATTTGAATAATGCCTCTTTTGCCTGTCTTATTTTATGCCAAAATATTTTACTCATATTTTCCATATCATAATGTAAATATAAGCCTTCTCAATTAAAAGATTGCATGAGAGTAAGTCACTATACAGTCACTTAAGAAAATAACTCAGAGCAATAAAGCTAATCTCTGTCCAAGCTTGATACTGAAAAGCCCTATTTTAAAGAAATCAGGAAAAAATCCTGTCTTATAAATTGGTGAGTAAGGTCTCCAGTAAGGAACATTTCATTCAAAGTGAGTATATAAAGCTAAATATGTCAATTGTACTTTTTAAGGATTTTGCATCAATATAGCTATTAACAGGAGTTTCTTGATTTTTTTTTTTATTTTTATTTTTCTGAAAGAATTATGGCCTTGGAAACAGGGAAGACATTGATTTTTTAGGTAGTAATAGGAATGCATATTTTTCTTTATGAATTTTTAAGATTTTAAGCTGAGAATATGACAGTACTGGATGACACATCAGCCCTTCTCCCTATTACTGCTCTTTATCCAACTATGTTCTACAGGACACAAGGAAAGGAAAGGAGGTGGGACCTAACTTATAAGTGTCTGGTACTATTATAGGTTCTTTACTTTATCCATCTTGTTGGACTCATTTCTAGTTCTTCTGTATTAAAAAGCCTTGGAAGTTTCAAAATATTTATTGAGTGACAAGGTGAGAGTGATATCTTCTTGCATTATTTTTTGAGAGTCAGGAGAAATTGGTTTCATTATGAAATCAGGGCCCTAAGTAGGAAATAAACCATTTTTTTCTCTTTCACTTGTCCTCAATTTATTCTTTTTTGTTGTTGTTGTTCTCTTTTTTCTTTTCCTGGAGGCACTGTTCTGTACCATCAACACATGACAATCACAAAGGAAAATAGGCAAGAAATAGAAAGTTGTTTAACATTCAGAATGTTCCTTTTAAATGTGATGTCTTTCTTTTCTAAAAGATTGCTGTTCCTAATCATTTCTTCCAGTATCCTTTTTCACATATTTTTCTTGAAATAAGGTCCTCCCCTACAATATACAGTCAAACTTCTTGCACAGTTCAGGGAGCACTTTTTTTTTTCTCATTAAGGATAAGCGGGGGCCAAAACCTGAAGCTGAAAACATATTCTGATTTCCAGTAAGGGAGAAAAACGCCTTGCAATTGCCCATTTTTCTTGGCACTCCAAAGGATTCAGAGATTTCTGTGAATGTGGTGTGCCATTGTAAAAAGAGTTTCCAGATTCCCTTCTTGCTACCTATTTCCCCATTTCCTTTTATTTCTCTGTATTGATTTTATTTCTGTTGTAAAGATTAAATAAACTAAGGGAAAGGAAATTGAGTTGCTATCTCTGCTATTTATTTTTCCCTTGGCTATCAAATAGCTGTTTTCAAAGGCATGTGTAATGCATCTTTTTCCTTGATGCAGTTTTGAATACCATGAATTCAGATGTCAATTTGTCACAAGATCTTTCACTCTGAGGGAAAAAAATATATTTTGCTTGAATATTAAAAAGTGTCTTAAAGTTTTTCCATATGTATGATTTACATCAATTTCAATATGGAACTCTGACCTCTTATTTTCCAAAGTGTTTCTTTTTTTTTTATTATTATGGGTAAAAATCAAAATTCTCACAATACATACAAACATTTGGAAAATGATATATAAATATATATGCATATATGTGTATTTGCTTACAAAAAGGTTATATATATGTATATATATATACATATATTTTAAGAGGTGCTTAGATTACAAAAAATATTACACGGAACCCACTGGGATTCCCATGTTGCCCACCTCCCACACCTCCCACCACATCCCACACAAACATCTCCCACCTATTAGCATGGACCATAGTTCACATTGTAGGCCAGTATCTCCCACACAGTTCTGCATGTTATATACTGATATAAAATGGCCTATATCTGTCAATGCCATGTCACTCAGGACAATTCCCAAATCCTGAAAAAGCCCCTGTATTACAACTGCTGTTTCCTCTCGCTGACCCCAGAGCCTCCAGTGACAACTGGATCCACATCACTGTTGTAATTTCCTCCATTACTTGAATCACAATATGTCTATAGTAGAATACAAGGACATACAATCTAGTCAATAGCTGTTGCCCCAATTCTGAGGAGTCTGGGATGGTGATGTCTACTTCATGTCAAATTGAGAAGGGGCTTATATCCCATGGGGAAGATGGATGGGACTATCCTGCCTGCAGCTGCAGACTCATTCCATTCCCTGGGATGCCTGTTATCATCTCTCTGCCACTTATCCTGGCTGAGTCCAATGAGCTGCAGAGTAGGAGTTGTAGCTTTGAAGTTAGCAGAAAGGACCTGTCATGATAGTTTTGAAAATACTTCCATTAGTATGGAAGAAAAGATAAAGAAGGAAGGAAAAAGCTGGATGTGGTTTGATCAATTTTGTACAAAATAGGTACATGTCCAAACACTGGCTAACCTTCAGCCTCACTTTCTCCAAGCAGCCTTCCCTAAGCAACCCATGTTCACTAGTCTCTGCTTTCTCCAATTTCCTGAGTTTCCAGAAGTTTATGTGAAGTAATTTTAAGACAACCTAACTTTACAAAGTTCACATAATGGGTAAGTTATGGATCTTGGATTTCAACCAACACAGTCTGTTTCAGAAATAGCACAATTAGTCATCATTCTTCTATAAGACCTTCCCAGTGCATGTTCTCAGATATGAGGAAAAACATTTATTAGGTAAACATAGCTTAAAAAAGAGGGGAGCTGTACATGTTGAACTGTGGGTTGTTTTTTTTTTTTTTTTTTTTTTTTGAAATTTTGCAGAACTTTGTTAGTTCTAGTTAATTTTTATTTTAGTAAGAAAATTTCAAATTCACAAAAATAAAAGAACAGAAAAAGGCAGCTGAACAAGTTATTAAAACATTACTCCCAAAAAGTACTTTTTCAGGCATTTTTATCTCACCTACTTGCAAATGCTAATTCAGTTACTTCTATAGTGTTCAGAAAGATACATGGATGAACACAGATTAGTTAAACGCCATAGTTAAGGTCTTCTTATTATTGAAAAAACAGAGGAAGAAGTGAAAAAATGCTTAATTGTATTCATACCTCACAAAACAAACCCCATATACTTTTGTAACCTTTAGAATTAATATAGTACCAACATTGCTTTTGTTACAAAAAAAGCAGATTACATTACAATTTGTTAACTATAGTACATTAATTACATTAGTTACACTAGTTATATTAGTTATATTTTTCCAACATATCCCCACATTCTTAACACCTTGTAGTAGAAGAACACTATTTATATTATCAACCACAATCTTCATCTACTTCCAAAATCATTGTTAAACTTTCCCAATATTATCCTCCAGCTGTCTTCCAAGTTATATTAATCGTCCTCGAATATTTATTTCAGCCACAATCACATCTGTAAATCAACAGGGTTAAATTAATTATAATGTGTTAACATCAAGTCTAACCATTGCCACATATTTAAATTTGACCTTATTAAATATTCTACGTACATCCAACATCTTCTTCCCCTTTTCACCCTACATTCCATCTCCCACCAACTAACACATTATAATCAAAGGCCATAAGTCCACTCATTTTATTTAGTTCATATCATTTTGACCATACAATATTCATCCTTTTGCATCTAGCTTATTTCACTCAACATAATATCCTCAAGTTTCCTCCATGTTGTTATGTGCTTCCCCAGTTGATTTTTTCTTAAAGCTGACTAATATTCCATCAAATGAATATATCACATTGTTTATCCATTCATTACTTGATGAACAATTAAGTATTTTCAATCTTTTAGCAACTGTGAATAATGCCACTATGAATATTGGTGTGCAAATATCTGTTCAAATCTTGGATTTCATTTTTTCTGAATATATTCTTAGTAGTGGGATTGCTGGATTATATCACAGTTCTCTATTTGGTTTCCTGGGCAACCACCAGATTGTCTTCTAAAGAGTTTGAATAATTTTACAGTTCCACCAACATTGAAGGAGTGTTCCTATGTCTCCATATCCTCTCCAGCATTTGAAGTTTTCTGTTCTTTTAATAATGGCCATTCTGTATGGTGTGAGATGGTATCTCATTGTAGTTTTGTTCTGCATTTCCCTAATAGCTAGTGTTGTTGAACATTTTTTCATAAGTCTTTTGGCCATTTGTCTTTCCACTTTGGAAAAATGTCTGTTCAATTCTTTTGCCAAATTTTTAATGGGGTTGTTTGTCATTTTGTTATTAAGTTGTGTTATCTCTTTATATGACATGAAAATCAATCCCTTATCAGATATATGGTTACTGAAAAATTTTCCCACTGAATAGTCTGACTTTTCACATTTTTTACAAAGTCTTTTGAAGAACAAAATTATTTAATGTTGAGGCAGTCCCATTTATCTATTTTTCTTTTGTTGTTCATGTTTTGGGTGTAAAGTCCAAGAAAACATCACCAGGCACAAGATCCTAAAGATGTTTCCCTACATTTTCTTTTAAGAATATATAGTTCTAGTTTTTATATTTCAGTCATTTATCCATTTTGAGTTAAATTTTTATAATTTATTTATTTTATATTGTGTGTAAAAATCTAAATTTTCACAATACGTACCAATATTTGTAAAATGATATATAAATATATATGCATATATGTGCATTTGCTTACAAAAATGTTATTTATATATATATATATAAATATATTTTAAGAGGTGCTTAGATTACCCGAAATATTACACGGAACCCACTGGGATTCCCATGTTGCCCACCTCCCACACCTCCCACCACATCCCACACAAACATCTCCCACATGTGTGGCCCACCACCCTCAATGGACTTACACATCCTAGGGCCTTGCCACCAACCATAGACCACAGTTCACATCGTAGACCACACTCTCTCCCACTCAGTTCTGAGTGGTGTGTGCTGATTTAAAATGGCCTACATCTGTTGCCACAACGGTACTCAGGACAACCTCCAACTCCCAAAGAAGCCCCTGTATTTCAACTGCTTGTCCCTTCCCTGCCCCAAAAGTGTCAAGTGGCCACTGGCTCCACCTCATTGTTATAATTTCTTCCATTGCTAGACTCACCATATGTGTACAACAGAATACCATCAAGTCCACTCTAGTCCATAGTTCTTCCCCCAATCCTGAGGGGACTGGGATGGTGATGTCCACTCCACCTCCAAGTGAGAGAGGGCTTATATCCCATGGATATGGTGGGTGGGATGATCTTGCCTGCAGATGCAGGCCCTTTCCATTCCCTGGGACAACCATTGTCCATCATCGTCTCCTCACCAGGTGACTTGGATGAGTCCATTGAGCTGTAGGGTAGAAGTTGCAGCTCCACTGAGATTCCACGCACACCTGGCACATAGGTAGGCCAGAGGCTCCAGTCTCTGGAAGTATACCTAAAAACTTCAGCATCACATTATAGGTTTGAATAGAAGGGACTGATGAACCATGTGCAGGGAGGATTTATTTGGGTCCAATTCTGTCACTCTCAGTAGCACAGATTCCAAAATAGAGCCCACTGATAAGTCATCAGTCTCTGGGGGTATTCCCCCTTATATAAGACCTGGGTGTCTCCAGAGCTCTCAGGAGCCCTTCTGTGTGGGGTGATAGGCACTTAGATGTTCTATGAGTGCCTACTGAGGTGTGCGTAAGAGTTACCTCTGGGATAACCTCCCGACTCTCTTTGAAGTCTCTTAGCCACTTGAACTCATTTGTCTTTACCTTTTCCCCCTTTTATTCAAGGTCTTTTTCCAGTTGTGTTGCCAGTTGGCACTTGGTATTAATCCCTCGTTGCCAGGGAAGCTCATCCCCTGGGGTCATGTCCCACATTGGGGGGAAGGTAATGCAATCATATGCTGAGTTTGGCTTAGAAAGTGGCCACATTTGAGCAACAAGGAGGCTCTCAGGTGGCAACCCTTAGGCACCCCACAACTGCAGGCTAAGTCTCAGTTACAAGAGCGAAGACTCACAAGGGTAGTCATCAATAAAAAGAACACATCAGTGGGTCATCCTCTTTTGAAAGACACTGTCCCTGCACTCAGCGGACTATTGCTTCTCCCTTGGAGACTGTGGCAGAGCTCTCCAGGCTAGGAATTCAGATTCCCTCATTTATTGTGTGATTGTCCATCCATCGTGACCATGCCCCATCTTTTGATCTTTTGAACGATTTTGTATATCTTTCATATATATTTGGATGAACTAATTCCCATGAACCCCCCTCCCAGACACCCCCCACCAATAATCCCCTGAAGTACCCATTGTAACCCTTCTGTGATACAAATCCTCCATGAACATTGAGTTAATTTTTGTATAAGGCATGAGATAAGGGTCTTCTTTCTTTCTTTTAAATATGGATATCCAGTTTTCACTGCACCATTTGTTGAATAGCTTATTCTGACTCAGCTGAATTGGTTTGACAGCCTTTACAATAGATGTATGTGTCTATTTCTGAACCCTCAATTCAATTCTATTGGTCAGTATGTCTATCTTTATGCCAGTACCATGCTGTTTTTACCACTGTATCTAGATAATATGCTTTAAAGTTTGGAAGTGAAAGTCCTCCAACTTCAGTCATACATATTTTTGGATATTCAGGGGTCCTTACCCTTTCAGATAAATTTGATAATTGGCTATTCCAATTCCACAAAAAAAGATATTGGAATTCTAATGAAGATTGTGTTAAATATGTAGATCCCTTTGGGTAAAAATGACATCTTATTAATATTTAGTCTTCTAATCCATGAGCATGGAATGTCCTTCCACTTATTTAGATCATCATTGGCTCTTTTAGCAATGTTTTATAGTTTTCTCAATACAGGTCCTTTATGTCCTAAGTTAAATTGATTCCTAAATATTTAATTCTTTTAGTTTCTATTGTAAATGTGTTTTTTCTGACTTCCTACACAGATTTCTTATTAGTAGTACAAAGAAACATTATTGGTTTTTGCATACTAATCATGTATCTTACCAGACTGCTGAAATTGTCTACACTTTCTAATAGTTTTTTCGTGGTCTTTGTGAGATTTTCTAAGTATAAGATCATATCATCAGTAACTAATGAAAGTTTTGCTTCTTCTTTTCCTATCTCGGTGCCTTTTTTTTCTTTTTCTTGCCTAATTGTTCTAGCCAGAACTTCTAGCACAATAAATAGGACAGTTTGATTAGTTTACTTCAGTTAAGGTGTGGCCCAATTGAATCAAGATGGGTTTTAATCTTATTAATGGAATCCTATATGAGAAAAATGAAATTCAGGCACAGAGAGAAAACCACTGGGAGCAGCCAGAAGGTAGAAGTCAACAGAATCTGGAAGAGAAGCCAGGAAATGTTGACATGTTCATTGCCATGCGACAGGAAAGTGAAAGGCCAAGGTTCACCAGCAGCCAGCTCCTGATTTACCACAGTCTTCTGGGAGAAAGCATTGCCTTAATGATACCTTGATTTTATAGTTTTCCTAGACACATAATGGTAAACCAATAAATTCCCATGGTTTTAGAGAACTCATTGCATTGCATTTACTTGAGCAGCCAGGAAATTAAAACAAAAAGCATACCAGAGGGGCAAGATAGCAGCAGAATAGGGACTTCTAAGAGTCAGTGTAACCCACAGGACACCTAGTAACTGGCCAGAATCTATCTAAATCATTTGTTTGGGGGGCTCTGGAGAAAAGAACAAAACCATGTACCATCCAATGAAGAAGAGAAGGATGCTTGGCCATCTGCAGTGAAAGTTCATGAGTAGATCCCTCCATATTGTGGCAGTCGGTGCCCATCCCTCACTGGTAGATCAGGCCACATTGGGAACCACTACCTAGCTGGAATTGGAAGCTCCACTTTCCCATAACTGGGGAGAAAGAGATGGCCAAGCACCAACTACAGCTATTAACTAGGAAATTAGGCTAGCTAGATTCAAATTTAAAGAACAGCTAAACTTTGAACCCATTCAAATTAGAAAGAAATAAGAAGTCTCCATTTTAACTCCACCTCTGGCAGGAGTGGAAACAGGGCTGAATGAAAATCACAGTAAATTCCTGGATGGTAAGGATTTGTTTCTTTCCACCCAGGTTACATTAACATCCCAGCTAAGGCTCCAACCCTAGCCCTGGCAGAGGAGAAATGTAGGCAGATACATCAGTCTATTTAGGCACTTACAGACAGTTTCACCTTACACAACTTAGGTTACTGCAATTATCCTCTAATGCATCTCTGCCCCCAGCAGGGGAGTAAGGGGGACAGAGTTTTATTAAGTTCTCTGGGTAGCTGCATACAGTTTCAGCCTACACAGCTTAGTTTATTGCCCACAGCCTTGACACCATCCCTGTCCTTGACAGGGGGAATGTAGGGCAGAGCTACATCACTCCCTCCAGGCAACCACAGTTTCAACCTGCATGGATTAAATTACCGCTTGCAGCCTTAACTCAATCCCTACCTCCAGTAGAAGAAAGAGATTGCCAGAACTTCATTGGTTTCTCTGCATAATGTGGGCAGTTTCAGCCTGGTCAATGAAAAAATAAAGAGGTAGACTTTGTTTCAATGTTGCCTCTGGCAAGAGAGGGACTGTGACTAATTTAGAGATAAAGTGCTCTCTTGCAGTGGTGGAGTACAGTTTGTTAAAGGGTGGCTCTTCCTCAAGAAATGGGGGAGCAAGGCCCAGCACAGGTTGTGTGGTTTGTTAAAGATCTCATATTACTGGATCTCGGATGTGTGCAAGAGTTTCATCCTGTTTGGCTGGCAGCCTCAGTCTCAACCATTCCCCAAAGAGGGTCTAAGTCACCTGAGAATTAAGGAAGTAACATTATTTTACAGCTGTGGACTATAGCTGACTGAAGAGTGCCACTTTCTGGGTCTAGAATCAGATAAATAAGGTCTGAAAAAATGATTTGTTATATATGAGCTATTATCAAGTCCCAAAATAAGTTGAATGAAGTGTCAAAGAAGAGCTTTATCATAAAGCTTATCAACAAGAAAGCTTTACGCCAAAGAGAGAAACTGAGCCAAAATACAGACATCAAGGGAACCAGATGCCAAGATACCAGCAAAAAATTACAAGCCATTTGAAGGAAAAAGAAGATATGGCCCAGTCAAAAGAAAAAGTAAACCCACCAACAACATACAGGATATGAGAAAACTAATCACAATTTCTCAAAAAAATCTCCTTAATAACTTCAATGAGATGGCTAAAGAGACTAAGGAAATTAAGAAGAAACTGGGTGTGCACAAAGAAGAAATTGAAAGCATGCAAAGAAAAATGAGATTTTATGGGAATGAAAGGTACAAAAGTAAAATTAAAAGTGCACTAGAGGAATACAACAGCAAATTTGAAGAGGCAGCAGAAAGGATCAGTGAGCTGGGGCATCCAAAATTGAACACACAGAAGCACATATAGAGAAAAGAAGTGGAAAAAATTGAACAGGGTCTCAGGAAACTGAATGATAGCATGAGATGCACAAAAATACACATCATGGGTGTCCCAGAAGAGGAGTAGTTGGTAAAAGGGGAAGAAGGCATATTTGAGGAAATAATGGTTGAAATTTTCAAAATTATTTTGAAGGATATAGATATCCATGTCCAAGGAGCACAATCCAATCCAAATAAATCCAATAGAGCTACTCTGAGATATATACTAATTCAGAATGACAAAGGGTAGTGAAAGCAGCAAGGGTAAAACTATTCATCACAGACAAGAGATGCCCAATAATATTAAGTGATTATTTCTCATTGGAAACCATGGAGGTGAGAAGGCAGTGGTATGATATACTTAAGATACTGAAAAAGAAAAACTGCCAGCCAAGAATCTTATATCCAACACTTTCCTTCAAAAATGGGGGTGAGTTTAAAATATTTACAGATAAACAGAAATAGAGTTTGTAATCAACAGACTGGCATTAGAAAATATACTAAAGTGAGTGTTACAGCCTTAGAAGAAAAGACAGGCAAGAGAGGCTTGTAAGGGAGTCTAGAAATGAAGATTATTCAAAAAGGTAACAAAGTGTAAAAAGAGTAGTGAAAATAAAATATGGCAGCTAAAACCCAATGAACAAAATGTACGAAGAAAGGGTTTTCCTAACAGTAATAACATTGAATGTTAATGGATTAAACTCCTCAATCAAAAGATACAGACTGGCAGAATGGATTGAAAAAAAATGAGCTACCTGTATGCTATCTACAAGAGACTCATCTAAGACACAAGGATACAAATAGGTTGTAAGTGAAATGCTCGAAAAAACATATTACAAGCATACAGTAACTGAAAAAAAATCTCAGGCTGCTATATTAATATCATGCAAAATAGACTTCAAAAGCAAAGTTATTATAAGAGGAAAAAAGGACATTAAATATTATTAAAAAGGGCAATCCACCCAGAAGAAATAAAAATCATAAATATCTATGCACCTAACCATGGTGTCCCAAAATACTTGAGGCATATGCTAGCAAAACTAAAAGAAGAAATAGACGTCTATACAACAATAGTTGGAGGATTCAATACACTGCTTATATCAATAGATAGATCATCTAAACAGAAAATCAATAGGAAAATAAAGGACAAGGACAATTTGATAAATGAACTACACTCAGACATATATAGAACAATACATCACAAAACAAGAGGATACATGTTTTTCTCAAGTGTTCATAATCATTTTCCAGGGCAGACAACATGGTGGGTCAAAAAAACTCATCTCAATAAATTTCAAAATATTGAAATAATAGAAAACACTTTTTCTGATCATAATGGAATAAAGCTGGAAATAAATAACAGGTGAAGGAGTGGAAAATGCACAGAAGTATGGAGGACAAATAATACACTTTTAAACAACAAGCCGGTGAAAGAAAAATGCAAGAGAAAGACAAAATCTCAAGTCAAAAAAGATAACACTGCTCATCCCCTCCGGATATAGGCCATTTTAATTCAGCACACACCACTCAGAACTGAGTGGGAGAGAGTGTGGTCTACAGTGTGAACTGTGGTCTATGGTTGGTGGCAAGGCTCCAGGATGTGTAAGTTCATTGAGGGTGGTGGGCCACACTGTGGGAGATGTTTGTGTGGGATGTGGTGGGAGGTGTGGGAGGTGGGGAACATGGGAATCCCAGTGGGTTCCGTGTAATATTTCGGGTAATCTAAGCACCTCTTAAAATATATGTGTATATATATATATAAATAACATTTTTGTAAGCAAATACACATATATGCATATATATTTATATATCATTTTGCAAATGTTTGTATGTATTGTGAGAATTTTGATTTTTACCCATAATAAAATTTAAAAAAAGATAACACAAATTATCAAAATATATTAGATGGACAGGTGGCAACATTGCATTAGTTTAAGTGGGCACTCACCATCTCTCTCGCAAAGAAAAATGGCTAAGTGGGGGCAGGATCCTGCCCGAGTGAGCTGTTTTGGGAACCCCCAGAGCAGGAGGCTTCAGGGTATCCATCTGGAGGGAGCTGGACAAAGAGATAAATTTCTCAAAGTAAAACCATGAGTTTCTCTCCTCTGTCTGTAGCTGGAAACTACAGATGGTTAAGCCTCATCCTCAAGGCAAAAACCTGCTGTGACTCCTGACTCCTGCCGGCCACCCAGCAGGAGAGAGTGTTATCCAAGAGTGGGAAGTTTGTGGTGAAGGGTGGAGAGTGGTTTCTTTTCTGTGGATTTAGTTGCCTGGACACCCTTTGAGCTTTGGGGAGCATACCAGATGACTTGAGGTGGCACCAGGAAGAGGGGAGAGGTGAATCTGCTGAGGCAGTCTGATTTACCTAACTTCCCTAAGATAGAGAAACTTGGCCTAGGAGAGGTTGGAGTCAAGCAATTAACTAGTCTTGTGCTGAAAACTATCAAAATTTCAACTCCCTTAAGTGACGTGTGAAGTAAGAAGTGCTTAATAAACTTCCAAGAGCCTATTTAGGATCCCTGGGAGGAGGGGTGTATTGGAAGAGGGTTGAGAGTCATTTTTCTGCAGTGAGTTCAGATGCCAGGGTCCCATTTGAATTTCAGAAGGGAACACAACTCGACCAGGAAAAGTGAGGGAGTATCCACTCACACAGGTTATTGCATTCTGCCACCCTGGAAGAGAAAGTAATAAGAATAAAAATAGGGCAGAAAAAAAAATAGGGCAGGGACAGACAGTCTCCTAATCAGGGGAAATGAACCCAACTGCAAAAAGTCAAACCTGCCAGAGGGACAGTGACTGTATAGATTTCTAAAGAGCTAACTGAAGCAATGAGAAAGTTTAGCTCAGTGGAAGAGTTTCCACCTTGAATATACAAGGGCTTAGTTTGATTCCAAGCTCCTCTTAGAGTAGGGTTCAACCAGGATATCAAATATATAGCTGTTACTTTAGGACAAGGAAAACATAGACATTATTTTTGTATTAGCTTCTGTTGGGTCTCTTATTTTTCCTTTTAAAAAAAAAGGTTACTTTAAAAAAAAACTAACTTAATTTGCTTGCTAAAACCCACATCAAAACCTGCAGAGGGCAGGCTGCAGGATAACTGAGTGATGAACACAGGCAGCCTGAGAAGCTCCTCAGGGGCTCAAAAGGGAAGGCTGTTTTTCATTAGTTTTGTTTGACTGCTTGCTTGTGTGTTTGGTTTTTTTTGTTGTTGTTGTTGTTTATTTCGTTTTTCATTCCTCTTTCTCCCCCCACCTTTTTTTAAAATTACGTGGTAATTTTTAATTAATTAAAAAATTAAATTTTAATTTTAATTTTTTCACTTGTTTCTAATCTGTTGTTTCCTCCTCCTTGATTTCCCCTATTCTATGTATATCAGTTTTGTCTAACAATGTTATCACTTTTCCTTCCTTAATCTTGCTATCTTCTGATTTCTGTTGTTGTTCTTACATTTCACCTCTCTTTGTTTAGTCCTCAATTATTCTGGTTTTAATTTCTATCTCATCTATTCTTTCTTTCTTTAATTAACTATTTTTTCTCTTTTCTTGTCTTTTATTTTCTGTTTCTCTCTTTCTTCATCATTCAGACCTTTTAATTCCTTCAATATATTTTACTCTATGCATTTTCCTATTTCATTCTTGGTACTCCACTTTTTTATTCCTATTACTCTACACTGCTTCCATGAGTTAAATATTCAGTTTCCTAGGTCTTATATAATTCTTCTAACTTTTACTATTATTATTACTATTATCCTTTTGCTTTTCTTACCTCTTTTTCTTTTTCAGACCCTAATCTTTTTCCTTCAAGGGAACATAGACAACAGAAAGGAAATAGAATAAGTGGAACAAAATGTCAAAGAGAAAAGTTAACACACACACAAAAAAAATAACAAATAAATAAAACTGTAGAGTAGAGAAAAAAGTTAATCAACTGAATAAACCCATCAAGAGAAAAAGATGACCAAACAGCAACAAAAATTTACAAACCATACTAAGGAACAGGAAGAGATGGATCAGTCCAATAAACAAACTAAAAACCAGGAAGAGATGCAGAACATCGAACAACTAATCAAAGCTCTCCAAATATCATGGACAAACTTGATCTGAAGGAAGAGATTAAGGATAATAAGAAGAAACTGAGAATGTACTGACAAAATTGTAAACGTACATAAACAGATAATGGATATTATGGTGATGAACAGCACAATCAAAGAAATCAAAAATACCTTTGAAGCACATAACAGCAGCTATTAACAGGCAGAGGCAAGAATTAGTGATGTGAAAACCAGTACATGTGAAATCAAGCAGAGAGTAGAACAGATATACGAAAAGATAGAAAAAATCCAGCAGGGACTTAGGGATCTGAACAACAAAAAAATGCACAACTGTGTGCATTATAAGCATCCCAGAGGGAGAAGAGAAGGGAAAGGGGACAGAAGGAATGTTGGAGGAAATAATGGCTGTAAACTTCCTAAATCTATTGAGGGGGATGGATGTACATGTCCAAGAAGTGCAGCATAGCCAAAACAGTATAAAACCCAATATGGTGTGAACTGTGGTCTATGGTTGGTGGCAAGGCCCCAGGATGTGTAAGTCCATTGAGGGTGGTGGGCCACACATGTGGGAGATGTTTGTGTGGGATGTGGTAGGAGGTGTGGGAGGTGGGCAACATGGGAATCCCAGTGGGTTCTGTGTAATATTTTGGATAATCTAAGCACCTCTTAAAATATATTTATATATATATAAATAACATTTTGTAAGCAAATGCACATATATGCATATATATTTATATATCATTTTGCAAATGTTGGTATGTATTGTGAAAATTTTGATTTTTACCCACAATAAAAAAAAAAAAAAAACCCAATAGGCTTACTTCAAAACATATACTTACAAACTGTCCAAATCTCAAGAAAAAGAGAAAATATGGAAAATAAGAGAAAAGAGAACCATCACATACAAAGGAAGCTCAATAAGATTAATTGCTGATTTCTCATCTGAAACCACGGACACAAGAAGGCAATGATTTGACACATTTAAGGTAATAAAAGAAAAAATTTCCAGCCAAGAAATATCTATCAAGCAAAGCTGGCATTCAAAAATATTAGAGATTTCAAAATAGCCACAGATAAACAGAATTTAAGAGAGTATACCAATAAGATATCTGCACTTCAAGAAATACTAAAGGGAATGTGACAAGTTGAAAGGAAAAACCAGGAAAGCAAGAGTTGAAGGAGAGTGTAAGAACAACTAAAAAGACATAAAGAGAATAAAAACAACATATGACATACATAAACCCAAAGAAAATATGGCTAATCTAAGTAATTCCCTGAGAGTAGTAACATTGGATGTTAATGGATTAAACTCACCAGTCAAGAGACACAAATGGCAGAATGGATAAGAAAACATCCCAGTCGCCTCTGGATTGGGGGAAGAACTATGGACTAGAGTGGACTTGATGGTATTCTCTTGCTCACATATGGTGATTCTTGCAATGCAAGAAATTATAACAATGAGGTGGAGCCAGTGGCCACTTGACAGTTTTTTGGGTAGGGAGGGGATGAGCAGTTGAAATACAGGGGTTTCTTTGGGAGTTGGAGGTTGTCCTGAGTACTGTTGTGGCAATGGATGTAGGCCATTTTAAATCAGCACACACCACTCAGAACTGAGTGGGAGAGAGTGTGGTCTATAGTGTGAACTGTGGTCTATGGTTGGTGGCAAGGCTCCAGGAGGTGTAAGTACATTGAGGTTGGTGGGCCACACTATGGGAGATGTTTGTGTTGGATGTGGTGGGAGGTGTGGGAGGTGGGCAACATGGGAATCCGAGTGGGTTCCGTATAATATTTTAGGTAATCTAAGCACCTCTTAAAATATATGTATATATATATATAAAAAATAACATTTTTGTAAGCAAATACACATATATGCATATATATTTATATATCATTTTACAAATGTTTGTATGTATTGTGAGAATTTTGATTTTTACCCATAATAAAAAAAAAAAAAAAAAAAAGAAAACATGTATATGCTGTCTACAAGAAACCCACCATACACCCAGGGAAACAAGAAGACTGAAAGTGAATGGCTGGTAAACAATCTAACAAGCAAACAATAACCATATAAGGGTGGGTGTTGCTATACTAATATCAGAAAAAAATAGATTTTAAAAGCAAAACTATTGTAAGAGACAAAGATGGACACTATATATTCGTAAAAGAGGTAATCTTTCAAAAAGAAAGAACAATCATAAATATTTATGCAACTAACCAGGGCTCCTCAAAATATATGAGGGAAACACTGGAAGAACTATGTGGAGAAATAGATGCTTCTACAATTATAGTGGGGGGCTTAATATACCATTATCACCATTATACAGAAAATGTTGGCAGAGAATCAATAAAGAAACAAAGACTTTGAATAATGCATTTGAAGATTTCGACCTAATGGATATATACAAAAAACTACACCAAACTACATCATGCTATACATTCTTATCATGTGCAAATGGATCATTCTCCTAGATAGACTACATGCTAGGCCACAGAAAATTTCTCAATGAATTCAGAAATATTGAAATTTTACAAAGAAATTTCTCTGCCAATAATGGAAAGAAGCTGGGGATTAATAAGGGCCAGAGAACAAGATTAAGCACAAAGATATGGAAGATAAACAACACACACTTAGACAAACAGTGGGTCAAGGAGGAAATCTCAAAAGAAACCAGTAACCATCCTGAAACAAAAGAAAATGACAACGCAACATATCAAAACCTATGGGATGCAGCAAAAGCTGTACTGAGAGGGAAATTCATAGGCATAAATGCATATACCCCAAAAGAAGAGACAATTCAAAGACCTAACTGCACACCTGGAAGATTTAGAAAAAGAACAACAAACTAACCCAAAAGGAAGAAGAAAGAAAGAAATAACAAAGCTTAGAGCAGAATTAAATGAAATAGAAAATAAGAAAGCACTAGAAAAATAAACACAAGCTAAGGTGGTTCTTCAAGAATATCAATAAAATTTACAAACCCCTAGCTAGATTATAAAAGAAAAAAGGAAAGATAATGCAAATACACAAAATAAGAAATGAGGAAGGGCATATCACCACTGATTCCACAGAAATAAAGAGTATCATAAGAGGATACTTTGAAAATTTATATGTGAACAAGAAGAACAATTTAGAGAAAATGGACATATTCCTAGAAACCACAAGCAGCCTACATTGACAAAAGAAGAAACTGATGAGCTCAACAAAACAATCTTAAGTAAGGAGATAGAATCAGTCATCAAAAATATCCCAACTAAGAAAAGCCCAGGAACAGAGGACTTCACAGGTGGATTCTACCAAATATTCCAGAAAGAACTAACACCAATACTGCTTAAACTCTTCCAAAAAATAGAATCAGATGGAACATTGCCTAACTCATTCTCTTATGCAAATGTTATGTTAACACCAAAGATGCCACAATGAAAGAAAACTACATCCAATAACTCTAATGAATCTATATGCGAAAATCCTCAAAAAATACTTGCTAATCATATTTGACCTCACATCAAACGAATTATACAACATCACCAGGTGGGTTTCATCCCAGGAATACAAGGAGCATTCAACATAAGAAAATAAATCAATGTAATACAACATATAAACAAATCGAAAGAAAAAAAATCACATAATCATCTTTATAGATGCAGAAAAAGCATTTGACAAAATACAGCACTCTTTCCTGATTAAAAAAAAAAAAAAACACTGCAGAAGATAGGAATAGAAGGGAACTTTCTGAACATTAAAAAGGGTATATATGAAAATCCCCAGGTAACATCATTTACAATGGTGAAATCCTAAAACTTTCCTTCTAAGATAAAAAAAAAAAAAAAATACAAGGATGCCTACTATCACTGCTCCTATTTAACATTGTGCTAGAAGTACTTGCTTTAGCTTCCAAAAAAAATAGAAGGAATATTGCCTGACTCATTCTACGATGCCAACATTACCCTAATAACAAAACCAAACAAAGATACCACAAGAAAGGAAAATTACAGACCAATTTCTCTAATGAACCTAGATGCTAAAATCCTCAAGAAAATACGAACAATATGCAACTATATTCTATCCCTTTACCATAGATTATGTCCATATGGGTGATGGCTCAAAGCCTGCTCTTCTCCTTCTCTCCCTTGTTAACCTATCTTTCAGACAATGGTTCTCAGAGACTGCTCACTTTCCTCAGTTCAAATCAGTGAGGTCATATACTGCTCATCCTTCAGTGCCTGGCTTGCTTCAGTCAACATAAGGTCTTCAAGATTCATCCACGTTATTCCATGTGTTAGCACTTTATTCCTTCTTACCGCTGAGTAATATTCCATTGTATGTATGTGCCACATTTTGCTTATCCATTCATCTGTTGATGGGCACTGGGGCTGATTCCAACTTTTGGCAATGGTGAACAATGCAGCTACAAACATTGGGGTGCATATATCTGTTTGTGTCTTTGCTTTCAGTTCTTCTGGGTATATACCCAGCAGTGGAATTGCTGGATCATACGGAAGATCTATTGTTATTTTTCTGAGGAACTGCCAAACTGTCCTGCACAGTGGTTGGACCATACCACAGTCCCACCAGCAGTGGATGAGGGTTCCTATTCCTCCACATCCTCTCCAACATTTAGTGTCTCCTGTTTTTTAATAGCTGCCATTATGATGGGTGTAAGATGGTATCTCATTGTAGTTTTGATTTGCATTTCCCTGATAGCAAGTGATGTTGAGCATTTTTTCATGTGCTTTTTAGCCATTTGCATTTCTTCCTTGGAGAAGTGTCTTTTCAGGTCAGTTGGAGGTTGTCCTGAGTACTTGCCCATTTTTTAAATGGGTTATTTGTCTTTTTATTTTCAAGGTGTAGGATTTCTTTATATATGCAGGATATTAGGCTCCTGTCAGATATATGGTTGCCAAATATTTTCACCCATTGGCTAGGCTGCCTTTTTATTTTCTTAATAACATCCTTTGAGGTGCAGAAGTTTTTAATTTTGATGAGATCCCATTTATCTATTGTTTCTCTTTTTTTTAATTAATTTATTTTTTATTGTGGGTAAAAATCAAAATTTTCACAATACATACCACTATTTATAAAATGATATATAAATATATATGCATATATGTACATTTGCTTACAAAAATGTTATTTATATATATATAAATATATTTTAAGAGGTGCTTAGATTACCCAAAACATTACACAGAACCCCCTGGGATTCCCATGTTGCCCACCTCCCACACCTCCAACCACATCCCACACAAACATCTCCCACAAGTGTGGCCCACCACCCTCAATGGACTTAAACATCCTGGGGCCTTGCCACCAACCATAGACCACAGTTCACATCGTAGACCACACTCTCTCCCACACAGTTCTGAGTGGTTTCTTTCGCTGTTCGTGCTTTGGCTGTGAAGTTCATGAAACCATTTCTTATTACAAGGTCCTGTAGATGCTTCCCTACATTATCTTCCACGGTCTTTATTGTTTTGGCTCTTATATTTAGAACTTTGATCCTTCTTGAGTTGATTTTTGTATAGGGTGTGAGATAGTAGTCTTCTCTCATTCTTTTGGATATAGATATCCAGTTCTTCAAGCACCACTTTTTAAAGAGGCCATTCTCTCCCACCTGAGTGGGCTTCATGGCCTTGTCAAATATCAGATAACTGTATATGCGAGGATCTATATCAGAACTCTCAATTCAGTTCCATTGATCAGTAAGTCTATCCTTTTGCCAATACCACGCAGCTTTGATCACTGTAGCTTTGTACTATGTTTTAAAGTGAGGTAGTGTGATACCTCCAACTTCATTTTTCTTTTTCAATATGTCTTTGGAAATTCAGGACCTCTTGCCTGTCCAAATATATTTTGTGCTTAGTTTTTCCAGTTCCTTAAAAAATACAGTGTTGACATTTATTGGGATTGCATTAAATCTGTAGATTAGTTTGGGTAGGATAGACATCTTGATGATGTTTAGTTTTCCTGTCCATGAACAGGGAATATTTTTCCATTTATTTAAGTTTTCTTTGATTTCCTTTAACAGTGTTGTGTAGTTTTCTGTACATAAGTCCTTTACATCTTTAGTTAAATTTATTCCAAGGTATTTGATTCTTTTAGTTATTATTGTAAATGGTATTTTTTTCCTGATTTCCTCCTCAGTTTGCTCATTATTGGTGTACAGAAATGCTACTGATTTTTGAGCATTGATCTTATAGCCTGCAACATTACTGAACTTATTTATAAGTTCTAGAAGTCTTGTAGATTTCTCAGGGCTTTCGAAGTGTAGGATCATGTCATCTGCAAATAAAGAAATTTTTACTTCTTCTTTTCCAATCTGGATGCCTTTTATGCCCATTTCTTGCCTCTGTGTTCGCACAAGTACTTCTAAGACAATGTTAAATAAAAGCTGTGGTAGTGGGCATCCTTGTCTAGTTCCCAATATCAGAGGGAAGGCTTTTAGGATTTCACGGTTGAAAATGATGTTAGCATTGGGTTTTTCATATATACCCTTTATCATATTCAGAAACTTTCCCTCTATTCCTATCTTTTGTAGTGCTTTTATGAGGAAAGACTGCTGTATTTTGTCTAATGCTTTTTCTGCACCTATAGAGATGATCACGTGATTTTTTTCTTTCAGTTTGTTTATGTGGTGTATTACATTGATTGATTTTCTTATATTGAACCATCCTTGCTTACCTAGGATGAAACCCACTTGGCCATTGTGTATAATCCTTTTGATATCTTGTTGAATGTGATTAGCATGTATTTTGTTGAGGATTTTAGCATCTAGGTTCATTAGAGAAATTGGTCTGTAATTTTCCTTTCTTGTGGTATCTTTATTTGGTTTTGGTATTAGAGTAATGTTGGCATCATAGAATGTGTTAGGCAATATTCCTTCTACTTCTATTTTTTGGAAGAGCTTATGTAGAATTGGTGTTAGCTCTTTCCGGAATGTTTGGTAGAATTCAGTTGTGAAGCCATCTGGTCCTGGGCTCTTCTTAGTTGTGAGGTTTTTGATGACTGAGTCTATCTCTTTACTTGTAATTGGACTTTGAGTTCATCAATTTCTTCTTTCATCAATGTAGGCTGTTTGTGAGTTTCTAGAAACTTCTCCATTTCCTCTAAATTATCATTCTTGTTGGCATATAATTTTTCAAAGTATCCTCTTATAATACTCTTTATTTCTGTGGGGACAGTTCTGATATCCCATTGCTCATTCCTTATTTTATGTATTTTCATCTGTTCTCTCTTTTTCTTTGTTAGTCTGGCAAAGGGTTTGTCAATTTTTTTTTTGTATTTTTTTAAATTTATTTTTATTGTGGGTAAAAATCAAAATTCTCACAATACATGCAAACATTTACAAAATGATATATAAATATATATGCATATATGTGTATTTGCTTACAAAAATATTATTTATATATATATATACATATATTTTAAGAGGTGCTTAGATTACCCAAAATATTACACAGAACCCACTGGGATTCCCATGTTGCCCACCTCCCACACCTCCCACCACATCCACACAAACATCTCCCACAAGTGTGGCCCACCACCCTCATCTGCAGGCAGGATCATCCCACCCACCATATCCATGGGATATAAGCCCTCTCTCACTTGGAGTTGGAGTGGACATCACCATCCCAGTCCCCTCAGGATTGGGGGAAGAACTATGGACTAGAGTGGACTTGATGGTATTCTATTGTTCACATATGGTGATTCTAGCAATGCAAGAAATTATAACAATGAGGTGGAGCCAGTGACCACTTGACACTTTTGGGGTTGGGAGCGGATGAGCAGTTGAAATACAGGGGCTTCTTTGGGAGTTGGAGGTTGTCCTGAGTACTGTTGTGGCAAAGGATGTAGGCCATTTTAAATCAGCACACACCACTCAGAACTGAGTGGGAGAGAGTGTGGTCTACAGTGTGAACTGTGGTCTATGGTTGGTGGCAAGGCTCCAGGATGTGTAAGTTCATTGAGGGTTTGTCAATTTTATTGATATTCTCAAAGAACCAGCTTTTGGTTTTGTTTATTGTTTCCAGTGCTTTCTTATTCTCTATTTCATTTAGTTCTGCTCTAATATTTGTTATTTCCTTCTTTCCACTTCCTTTAGGTTTAGTTTGTTTTTGTTTTTCCAATTCCTCCAAGTGTGCAGTTAGGTCTTCAATTTTAGCTCTGTTCTCTTTTTTAATATATGAATTTATGGCTATGAACTTTCCTCTCAGGACTGCTTTCACTGCATCCCATAGGTTTTGATATGTTCTTTTCTCGTTTTCATTAGTTTCAAGGTAGTTACTGATTTCTTTTGAGATTTCCTCTTTGACCCACTTTTTGTTTAAAAATGTGTTGTTTAACTTCCATATACTTGTACCTAACCTTTTTCTCTGGCCCTTAGTGAATTCCAATTTCATTCTATTGTGGTCAGAGAAATTACTTTGTATAATCTCAATCTTTCTGAATTCATTGAGAGTTGTTCTGTAGCCTAGCATGTGGTCTATTTTGGAGTATGTGCCATGTGCACTCGAGAAGTATGTAAATCCTGCTGTAGTTGGGTGTAGTGTTCTGTATATATCTATTAAGTCCAGGTCTTCTAATGTATTGTTGAGTGCCTTTGTTTCTTTATTGATTCTCCATCTAGATGTTCTGTCTAATGATGATAATGGTATATTGAAGTCCCCTACTATAATTGTGGAGTCATTTATTTCTCCTCTTAGGTTTTTCCAGAGTTTGCTGCACGTATTTTGAGGCACCCTGATTAGGTCCATAAATGTTGATGATTGTTCTCTCTTCTTGAGAGATTACTCATTTTACTAATATTTAGTGTCCATCTTTGTCTCTTACAATAGTTTTGCATTTAAAGTCAATTTTGTCTGATGTTAGAATAGCTACTCCTGCCCTTTTTTGGCTATTGTCAGCTTGTAACATGGTTTTCCAGCCATTCACTTTCAACCTCCTTGAATCCCTGGGTCGAAGGTGGGTTTCTTGTAGACAGCATATAGATGGATCATATTTTCTTATCCATTCTGCCAATCTGTGTCTCTTAATTGGTGAATTTAATCCATTAACATTCAGTGTTATTAGTAGTATCGAATTTTTTACTTCAGCCATTTTTTCTTTGGGTTAATGTATGCCATATGCTGTTTTGTTTCTCTTTTTGTCTTTTCAGTTGTTTTTAAACACTCCTCCAACTCTCTCTCCCTGTTTTTTCCTTTGAACTTGTAGAGATTCCTTTAGTATTTCTTGAAGTGCTGGTTTCTTCTTGACATACTCTCTTAATTTCTGTTTATCTGTGAATGTTTTGAACTGTCCATCATTTTTGAATGCCAGTTTTGCTGGATAGAGAATTCGTGGCTGGAAGTTTTTTTCTTTTAGTATTTTGACTATGTCATACCACTGTCTTCTTGCCTCCATGGTTTCAGCTGAGAAATCAGCACTTAATCTTATTGTGCTTCCCTTGTATGTGATGGTTCTCTTTTCTCTTGCTGCCTTGAGTATTTTCTCTTTGTCTTGACCATTGGACATTTTGACAAGTATATGTCTTGGAGTTGGCCTGTTGGACTTTATACTATTTGGGGTGCGCTGTGCTTCCTGGATCTGCACATCCATCTCTCTCAATAGGATTGGGAAGTTTTCAGCCATTATTTCCTTCAACATTCCTTCTGTTCCTTTTCCCTTCTCTTCTCCTTCTGGTATGCCCATAATGCGTATGTTTGTGTGTTTTATGTTATCAGTTAATTCCCTGAGTCCGTGCTGGATTTTTTTCTATCTTTTTGTCTATCTGTTCTACTATCTCTTTGATTTCAGCTGTATTTTCTTCCATATCATTAGTTCTTTCCTCTGCCTTTTCAAATATGCTGTTATGTGAATCCAGTGTCTTTTTGATTTCTTGGATTGTGCCATTGTTCACCATCATATCCATTATCTTTTTAGGCATGTTTTCAATTTCTTTAGTGTGTTCTCCCAGTGTCTTTTTTAGATCCTTAATCTCTTCCTTCATTTTTTTAAGTTGGTCCATGATATTTGTTTGGATAGCTTTGATTAGTTGTTCAATGATCTGCATCACTTCCTGTTTTTTAATTTGTTCATTGGACTGGTTCATGTTGTCCTGTTTCTCAGTGTCATTTGTATTTTTTTGTTGCCCTCTGGTCATCATATTATCTTGATGTGTTTGTTCAGTTGATTAGCTTTTCTCTATGCTCTAGAGTTTTATTTAGCTGGTGGTCCTGTGAGTGTGTTAAGTTTTCTCTTTGGCACTTTTTCTTCTTATTTTATTTCCTTGCTTCTTTCTATGTTCCCTTGAAGGCAAAAGATTAGGGCCAGAGGAATCAAAAGATGTAAGGAAGGCAGAAGGATAATAGTAATATTGATAATAGTTAGAAGAGGGGCCAAATGAGACTTAATGAGGTGAATATTTAACTCGTGTAGGCAGTGTAGAGTAATAGGAAAAAAAATGGAGTTCCTACAATGGACTGGGAAAACAAATAGAGGAATATATATATAGTGATTTAGAAGGCTAGAATTATGAGGAGGGAGAGAAATAGTGAAGAAAGGGCTGAAAGGAAAGAGTTAATACTAATAAAAAAAAAAAAGAAACAAAATATATGAAATAGAAATTGACACCCTTGAGTTGTGGGCATATGTAAAAATGTTGTATCTAAGAGCCTCAACAGAAAGCAGAAGGCAGAAAGACGAAGGAAGGATAAGTGATTGTTTGGAATACAAAATCAACATAGACAGAGAGTGGGAAATTACTGAATAAGAAGCACAGCAAAGAAGCGACAAGCTAGCAGCACCTAATTTTAAAAAATGAAAGAAAAAAGAAAAGGGGGAAGAAAGAGGAAAGAAAAGCAAGAGACAAGAAATAAACAAAGAAAACCAAATAACCACACAGGGAAGCAGTCAAACAGAGCTAAGGAGGGTCAATGATTCCCCTAGGGTTCACGTGGATCCTCTCTGCCTGCTTGTGTTAATCAATTTCCCCACAGGGTTCTATGTGCAGGTCCTGAAACAGCTTTTAGCTATTAAACTAAATTAAAAAGAATTTATTTTTCATTTATTGAAGTGACCTTCTCACTTTTTTTTTTTTTTGGCAAAATACAGGACCCAAAATAATTCCTCCTCTAGACCAACCCCCTTACGGAAGGGACCCTAGCTGGGCTCGTGGAAATTAATCAAGCACATCCCACTTCCTGGACTCCCCAGGGTAGCTGTAGCTCTGATGTTAGTCAGTGAAGAATGCTAAAGACAGCCGACTCTGCCCCTTCAGGAACCGAGCCCCAGCGTCACCGGGTCGCTGTGTAAATCAGGTTGACTCAGTAGATTCGCCTCTCCTCTCAGCCTGATGGCTGCTTCAAGTTGGCTTTTCTGCTCCCCACTGCTATGGGGTGGTCCAGGCAGCCAGATCAATGGCAAAAAATAAAAAATTCCCTTCCCTGTCCTCCAACAGAACCCTCACTCTTTTGGAGAGTGCCCCCTCTTCCTGACTAGTCGGAGGTCAGGGGCTTATCCCTGGGCAGCTAGGCAAATCAACTCCCTCCCCGAACAGAATCACCCCTCCCCTCCACCAGGTGCCAATTCGCTCCGGCTGTTCTGTTCACCCAGTGTCCACGGGGCTCCAGGCAGCCAAATCCCCAGAAAATAAAACTCTCTCACCCCTTTACCAGAGGCCCCCTCAGAGAGTGCCCCTCCCACTAGGGCCGGTCTCCTGGTTGCCGAGCCCTGCTCGCAGCTCCAACTGGCCATTTTTTTTCCCTAACCGCGGTGCTCAGCCCTCCGTGCCAACCACCACCGGCAGGCTTAAAACTCATGAATCTCTACCATTCCATCCACGCCGTTGATCCTTACAGATAAATGTCCCAAGCTTCTCATTCCACGTGTGCACAGCACAGACCTCCGGGCAGGAACCCATCCACAATCCACCTTGCTCTGGGAGCTTGCAGTGTGTGCCCTACTTCACTAATACCATCTTGGCCCCCTGATTCTGCCCATCTCTGTGCATCATTTTATCTCATCAGAGTAGACTTAGAGAAATATGGACAAACAATAAAACTTAGTGTCAGCCCCTACTATCTCTACAGCCAATGTCAATGCTGATGATGACAGATAATAACAGTCTGTAGCTGGACCCCTCATCTCCAAATTTGTACTCTCAGGAACAGTATCCACTTTGCTAAAGAATAGTTCTGGCTCTTACAATGCTCTTCAAATTTGGCTCGGAAAACATCATCCTTTTCAAGAGAATATGTGCATACGTACTTTAAGTTGTCTGCTACTGTTGCTCATGCAAAGCATTTTCTCTCCAAAAACAGGGACTGTTAACAGGCAAAGAACACCAAGATGGAAGTAAAAGGTGAAAGAATATAGTGGAGTTGCCTGGAGCTGCCAAATATAGTAAATGAAACTGTCAAGCTGATTTTAAAAGGGCTCTGTTTCAGAGACATGCTAATGCGTTCAATTAAGCTTCCATGTCAATTATTTGATTCCAAGTTTCTACAATAGCCTTCTGTTAGCCTCTCATGTAAACATTCTCAACTATTTATGTAGGTCTTCTTATGGGACCAAGTAGACTTAATACCTGAGCTAGGTTTTATTTGCAAATAGAAGAATGTATTGTAAAATTGTTAGCCCTTATCTAGTCATGAAATCAATTCAATCTTCCTGCATTGATTTATATTGATTTATATTATTTTTATGTAATTTTTTCATATTATATAAAAATGAACTCATTAATGAACTCACATTGATAGAATTTCCCAAGCCATATCTGTAATTAGTGTCTCTTAATCATCTTTGAACTATTTGAATATGGAAGAGAATTTGATATGATATCCAAGACTACATTCATGTGATTCATAATGATGTATCTGCAGATAGATGGCTACATGGCCATATTTTTTAAACATTGTTTTGCTTACATTTTCTATAAGGCAAATAGAAGTGCAGAGGTTTTGTGTTTGATTGGAAAAAGCAAAATTACAACTTCTATTTCCTGCCCTATGCACTCAGCATGTGATGCAAATTTTGAATTGTTTTCCTTTTTACAAATTCTTGAAGCTAACATAACATATTTCTTTTCTACTAGATATAATGAAGACATCCAGAATTTGTGTGATTATAGTGGCATTTCTTGTATTTACTCAGGTCTCAAAATCTTTTGAGGAATCATTAATGGCATAATAAGACTGTCAAAGAAAGTACCCAATATATTAAAAGATCATCATGACTGCAGAGTGGATCATGATCAAAAAGTGGCAATAGCTTTTAATGAAATGTAGCGTCGATCAGTTTTCCTTTTAGAATTTTCACTGCAAGAAATTATGTATTTTTAGATTTTTCACACTGACCTTGGAGAACAGGGCAAATGACCAGTTCAGACACACAAGGCTCCAGCTCAGAAGGAGGCCTTGTGCTTGGGGATTAATGTTCTGCAGTCACTGTCTTGAAATTCTTAGTAATTTTATCTTTTAATTTTTTTGTACCTGAAATCCTGTGCAACAATGGAGCGTGTGGCAAGGGCTTAAATTCTGGCTTCATGTGCAATCTTCCCATTGCCTGCCTCTCTGCTTCCCTAGAATGGGTTCTTGGAACCCTGGGTTGCCCAGCAAGTTTTGTTGCCCTCTGTCTTGGTAGAAAGGGTTGAGATTTCTGTGAGTCTCAGGTAAGATATAGGGGCAGTCATCCTTGCATTGGATTGGCATTGTCATGGCAGGAACAGCAGGGGTCTTGGCAGTAGTGAGCCTCTCACGCATCAATCATTTCTAATCTAAGAATGAGTCCTGACTTAGAATTGCCTTTGGAGATCATAGGTTCACTTTGGTTTGGGGCAATAGGCCATTGGAAGGAGAAATACCTCATTCAACTTCTTCCTCTTTCTGGAAGGGCACAACCTGTAGGTTCGGTGGCTGGCAGAAGGGCACATACAGCAGGCAGTGAGCACACACCAAGTTGGATACATGTGAGGATATGTACCTGTATCTCCATCACAGAGAGAGTGAAATATTATATAGAAAATAAACTTACCATGACAGGTTGATAGAAAGACCACAGAAAAAAGAAAAAAGCTTTAATAATAATTTTTTGTTTTTTGAACAATGGGTCTCACATTTTCATTTTGTGCTAGGTCCCTCAAATTGTGCAGCCAGTCCTGCTGGGGAAGGAGTTGATCAATTTTAGGTAGCACTTCAAGTGGTTCAGTGGCAAACTATGGCTATGTTAGTAGGTTTCCTAAATTGAGTGTATTATGGTGTCCCAAATTCTAACCAGTAAATCTGAACTTAAGACAACTAGCCAACTACTTAACTCTATGTTTGTGAAGAGGTCTCATTATTCTTCTGATCTTTAGTTTCCTCACTAGCAAAGTAAGAGTATTTTCTGCATTTCCCAATGTCTTTCTAATGTTAACATTCTATGCCTTCTGTGATAATATTTTACTCAAAATAATTTATGCTTTAGGAACCAGAACACAGTATAGTGACTGTATTATCTCTATGTCTTTGATTATCAACAAAGAGCAATTTCCCCACTGGGTACATTTGGCAATATCTGGGGACATTTTTGACTCTCACAACTATGGGGAGTGGGTGATTCTGCTGGACTCTAGTGGGTAGAAACAAGGCATGCTGTAAAACATCTTATAATGCATAAGGAAGACCCCTGCCCCTCCAACAAAGAATTATGTGGCTCAAAATTCAATAGTGCAGAGATTGAGAAACTCTGGTGTATATAAAAGACATACTTCAACTTTCAATTAATATCAATTTCCCATATTCCATAACAATGGGTTGAGGACTAATAATATTAGAATCAATACTTGGTTTCTTGTAATGAAAGAACTTATAACATTGATATAAAGAGGGTGGTCACCAGAGGTTCTCAGGGGAGGGAAAAGGAAGAATAGGTGTAACGTGGGGCATTTCTGGGACATTGGAATTGTTCTGCATGATATTATAATGATGGATACAAGCCATTATATATTTTGTCAAAATCTATAAAATTGTGAGGTACAAAGTGTAAACCATAACATAAATTATAGACCATGGTTAGTAGCAATGCTTCAGTAAGTGTTCATCAATTGTATCAAATATACCACACTAATGAGAGATGTTGTTAATAGGGGAAAGTGTTAAAGGGGGAGGGAGTGGGGTATATGGTAATCCCATATATTTTCAATTTAACTTCAAGTAACCTAAAACTTCTTTTAAAATAAAGAAAAATGAGAACTAATAACATTAGAATCAATACTTGGCAAACAAATCAGGTGTTGTGTTGTGTTGACTAAAGTTGCCAATGGATTTTAGTGTCTGGAAACCGGATCATCTATTTTCTGTAATCTTTTGTTTGTCAAGATAGGAAAAGAATGATGAAATGTTATAAAATCTCTCTTATACAATATTCTAACATATGCAGAATAGGCTTATAATTGAACAATTTTTCCACTGGTGATTTTTTTGCTTTAAGTAGATAACATGTTGTTTATATGTATTGGTGAAATTTTTTTGTTCGTAGAACATAAAGGGTATGATTTCTTTGCAGCTACCATGTTTTTGCAGAAGAAATAAGAAGGGAGCATTCTAATAAAGATAGTAGAAAATATCACTAATATTATGAGGACGTATAAGGAAGATGTAATTGGCTAACTCCAAACATTGTTCAACCATTGATTTATTAATGCATTCATTTATTCAATAAATGTTTATTAAAATCATACCATTTGCAAGGCTTTCAGAAAATATCATGATTTAAAGCTATTTAATTATATTGAGACCTCAGTAACTAGGTAATTCAGCTCTGTGATCACTAGGTCATCTCTTGGAAACATTTGAAACTGAAGCTCTTCTAAGGATTTCAGATGCTTTATTTTCATGTTGCATCTTATGCTTAGATAAATAAGTGGCTATTACCTTTTGGGGAGAAACTAAAGAAAGGAAAATTATAAGAAAGTTCACACATATAAATTTTGAGGACAGTTTTATGAAAAAAAACATCAGATGGCAACGGAAGTTCACAAAGTTGTTGCTATTTGGCAGTTACCTACAATTGCTTACTGACCATGTAAAATCACAGAGGCATAGGGCTTATGAAAGCATACAACACAGTGTTAGGCACATGAAAATATTCAAGATACATTAGCATACTAGGCCCTTTCCTTTGAGATTGTATCATCCAACGCCTCAATTTTACAAATGAAAAAATGAGGAGTGACTTGCCAAGGTTGCACAGGTAATTTTTCCACTTGATTAGGAACTGGAAACATTTTTAAAATGTCTACAAAATGTCTCAGAAGCCTAAGATGCTATTTTTCTCCATTTTGAAACATATCATTCAACCTAGAGAGGAGATCTAGGATAAATAATATGAATAATGAGAGCTCCTTTTCTCCTGAAACAAACCAAAATCCTGCCACTAATACAACTTATAGAATCTCCATTCTGTGAACAAAAATTTAGCTATCTCTATTCCCGACTATACTTGCAATAACCCCGTCTTCCAAACAATGTTCCCTGCAAGGAAATGCCTAAAATAACCATGGACTCTCCTGGTGCTAGATGAGATTTCCATCCACCATCTTCCCAGAGATAGGAATTTTCTAGAATTCCTAGCTGGTTTTAGCTTCCTCAGGTAAACAATCCCCATTTCTTTCAGCAATTCTTTGTATGATATTATTTTCTGAAATGCTTGATGCATTCTAATTTGGTAGAATCAGTATTTATGTAGGCATCTGTGATATATTGGACTGATTGTCCTGATTTTTCCTTCCTTTGTTAATAGAATTCTAGATCCTCACTCAGTGTGAGTACATTTGTAATTTCCTACCATGGGTAACCTTATGACTTGTTTTAGCCAATGAAAGCCTAGTGGAAATGATGTAGGAAGATGTTATAAATATTCATGCATGATTTGGCTCATCCTCTTGCCCTCCTGTGATCCATCATGAGAATAATATGCCCTAAATAGCTGCTGGTTCAATAGTGAAAATTACGAGAATAAGGAAAAAACCTAAATCCAATCCATGGTGCATCCAAGCTCATCAACCTAAAGCCTGAGTTAGAGCCTTGCCAACCAATTCCCAAACCCTGAGTGAGACACAAACATACTTATGTTGCAACTCACTGAGTTTGAGGGTGGTTTATTATATAGTACATTGCAACAATTGCCAGTTGTGGTGGTTTGAAACTGTATGTACCCCAGAAAGACATGTTCTTAAATTTAATCCATTCCCATGTGTGTGGACCCATTGTAACTAGGACCTTTGGACAAGCTAGTTCAGTTAAGTTCTGACTGACATCATTCAGGATGGGCCATAATTCTCCTATTGTAATCATTCATAACTGGAATGAATACAGAGAAAGAGAAAGTCACTGGAGCAAGAGGTGAAAGCAATGAAACCTGGAAGAGAAGGGAGAGACCAGTAGTCATTGCCATGTGCCTTGTCATTTGGCAGAGGAGCCCAGGATCACTGGGAGCCAGTCTTCAGTAATGCCTTGGTGATACCTTGATTTGGTCATGTTCCTGGTCTCTAACTCTAAGCTAATAAATTCCCATGGGTTAAAGCCAACAAATATCATGATATCTACTTTGAGCAGCCTAGGAAATTAAAACACCAACTAATAAAGCAATCAAGAAATTCAGTGGTTCACAACTGAGCATAGGCAGGGATATGTCCAGAAATGATGATTACCTATCCCTATCCATCCCCTGGTAAACAATATTCAAGGTTCTCAGTATATGAGTTTTCTTATTCTAATTGTTTTAAATCAGTGGGATCATACAATATTTGTCTTTATGTATCTGGCTTATTTCACACATGATGTCTTCAAATACTCCATGTTGACACATGTATCAGGAATTCATTCCTTCTAATGAATGAATATCACTTCAGCTAAGTGATATTCCATTGTATCTATATACCAAATTTTGTTTAACCATTCATCTCTTGATGGACATGAGTTGCCTATAATTTTTGGCAATAGTGAATAATGTCACTATGAACATTGGTGTGCATATATCTGTTCATGTTCCTGCTTTCAAATTTTATGAGTGTATACCTAGCAGTTGTATTGCTGGATCCTGTGGCAATTCCATAGTTAGCTTCCAGAGGAATTGCCAAACCGTACACAACAATGGCTGCACTATTCTACATTTGCACCATCGGTAGATGAGTGCTCCCTTTCTCCACATCTGCTCCCTACTTGTAGTCATCTGTTTTTTAATAGTTGAAGTCTAATTGGTAAAAGATGATATCTTGTAGTTTTCATTTGAATTTTGCTAATAGATAGTGATGTTGAGGATCTTTTCATGTGCTTTGTAGCCATTTGTTTTTCTTCTTTGGAAAAGTGTGTATTCAAATCTCTTGTCCATTTTTAAAATAGGTTGTTTGTCTTTTTATTGACAAGGTGTAAGAATTCTTTATATATAATGGATAGTATGCCCTTATCAGATAAGTGGTTACCAAATAGTGTCTCCCCTTGAGTAGGCTGCCTTTTCATTTACTGGAAAAAAATCTTTTGAAGTGCAAAAGTTTTTAATTTTGAGGAGTTCCCATTTATCTATTTTTTATTTCATTACTCATGCTTTGGGTATAAAGTTTATGAAACCATTTCCGACTACAAGATCTCATAGATGTTTCCTTACATTACCTTCTAGGAGTTTTATGGACTTGGCTCTTATATTTAAGTTTTTAATCCACATTGAGTTCATTTTTTTTAGGGCAAAACATGTTGATCCTTTCTCACTTTCTTTGGAAATGGATATCCAGTTTTCCATGCACCACTTGTTTAAGAGGCACTTCTGACCCAGTTGATTGGGCTTGGTGGCATTGTTGAATATCAGCCGACTGTATATGTGAGGATCTATTTCAGAACTTTCAATTCATTTCCATTTGTCAGGATGTATATTGCCGTGCCAATATCATGCATTTTTTACCACTGTTGCTCCATAGAATGCTTTAAAGTCATGTACCATGATTCCTCCAATTTTACTTTTTTTCTCAATATGTTTTTGGCTATTTAGAGCCCATTGTCCTTCCAAATAAAGTTCATAATTGACTTTTCTAGTTCAGTAAAAAATGCTTTTGTAATTGTTATAGAGATTGTGTTAAAACGTAAATCAATTTGGAAAGGTCAGAGTTCTTAATGATATTTAGTATTCCAAGCTGTGAACATGGAAAATTCATCCATTTATTTAGGTCTTCTTTGATTTCCTTTAACATATTGTGTAGTTTTCTGTGGAGAAGTCATGCACATCCTTATTTAAGTTTATTCCTAGATATTTGATTCTTTTAGTTGCTACTCTAAACAAAATTTCTTTCTTGATATCCTCCTCAGGTTGCTTTTTCTTAGATTACAGAAATACTGTTGAATTTTGCAAACTGATTATAGATCCTGTCACTTTACTGTACTCAATTATCAGCTCTAGAAACTTTGTTGTAGATTTTTCAAGATTTTCTACATATAGGATCACGTCATCTGCAAATAGTAAAATTTTTACTTCTTCCTTTCCTATGTTGGATGATTTTTATTTATTTTCTCACCTAAGTTCTTGAGCTAGTACTTCTAAAAAATGTTAAATAAGATTGGTGACAGTGGGCATCCTCATCAAGAAAATATTAAACTCCCATCCTGCAGAGTCATGCTTTGTTTTCAGTTAGCAGGGCAAGAATCTTTCAAGGACACAGGCAGTGCCTAATAAAAGAAAACAGACCAATATGTAAAACCCTCAATATTAATGCATGTAATTATAAATCTTATTCTCCAAAACTTAAAACTTAGTGTTTATAATAGGTCCTGAGGGGAGAGCTTGGGAAGAATATGTGGGACATAAGGCATTTATAGGGGCTAGGAATTGTTCTGCATGATCTTGCAACAATGGATGCAGGCCATTATACATTTTTTCAAAACCTATAAAAGTTTATGGTGCAAAATGTAAACCATAATGTAAGTCATTAATCCTGATTAGTAGCAGTGCTTCAATATTTGTTCATCAATTGTAACAAATATATCTTACTCATGAAAGATGTTATTAATAGGGGGAAATGTGAGAGGGGGAGTTGGTGAGGTATATGAGAATCCCTTATATTTTCTGTGACTTTTCTGTAACTTGAAGCTTCTTTAAAATAAAGTGAAAAAATAAGACACTGGGGAACATACAGAAGAAATTTCACTGTACATAAAAGATAAACTCTTACACGGATGAAAGGCACAATGCAATTTTTAAATTTTCATTAATTTTTTTTGTAATGGATACATACAAATTTTTTTTAAATCAAACAATATGTTACACAATATATTTGGTTCATAGTAACGCATTCATACAGTATTTGTCCTTCTGTGTCTGGCTTGCTTCACTCAGCATAATGTCCTCCAGGTTCATCCATATTGCCATATGCTTTATTACTTCATTTCTTCTTACAGCTGCATAATATTCCATCGTGTGAATAGACCACAGTTTGTTTATCCATTCATCTGTTGATGGACACCTGGGTTGTTTCCAACTTTTGGCAATGGTGAATAATGTGGCTATGAACATTGGTGTGCAGATGTCTGTTCGTGTCACTACTCTCAGTTCTTCTGGGTATATACCCAGTAGTGGTATTGCAGGGTCATGTGGCAAGTCTATATTCAACTTCTTTAGGAACTGCCAAACAGTCCTCCATAGTGGTTGTACCATTCTGCATTCCCACCAACAGTGAAGAAGTGTTCCTTTCTCTCCACATCCTCTCCAACACTTGTAGTTCTCTGTCTTTTTAACAGTGGCCATTCTGGTAGGTGTGAAATGATATCTCATTGTAGTTTTGATTTGCATTTCCCTAATTATGAGTGATGTTGAGCATTTCTTCATGTTTTTTTTTTTTTGTTTTTTTTGTTTTTTTTTTTTTTGCTATTTGTATTTCTTCTTTGGAGAAATGCCTATTCAAGTCTTTTGCCCATTTTTTAATTGGGTCATTTGTCTTTATTGTTGAGTTGTAACATCTCTTTATATATCCTGGATATTAAACCCTTATCAGATATGTGATTTCCAAATATTTTTTCCCATTGAGTTGGATGCCTTTTCACCCCTCTGATAAAGATAGACACATTGATCAGTGGAATAGAATTGAGAATCCAGAAATATACCCTCACCTATACAGGTTTTGACAAACCTACCAAGCCCATGCTAATGGGAAAGAACAGTCTCTTCAACAAATGGTGTTGGGAGAACTGGATATCTATAACCAAAACAATGAAAGAGGACCCCTATCTCACCCCCTATACAAGAATCAACTCAAAATGGATCAAAGATCTAAATATAAAAGCCAGGACCATAAAACTACTAGAAGAAAATGTAGGGAAACATTTTCAAGACCTTGTAGTAGGTGGTGGTGTCTTGGACCTTACACCGAAAGCACGTGCAACAAAAGAAAAAATAGATAAATGGGACCTCCTCAAAATTCAACACTTTTGCACCTCATTAATTTTATTATTAATATTATTATTTTGGCCTTATATTGGGGAAGGTTTTAGATTGCATAAGAGTTGCAGGTGTGGCAGGGGAGGATAACTGGTGTGGGGTGTCAGTGGCAAGGGGATGTGTGGAGAGTGTTGCACTTGGGACATCCTTCTATAGAATAGGAATACGTTCATGCAGACACAGGGAGTTGTTTCAGTGGGTGGGGACTCACACAATAATTGACAGAATATTAAATTTCCATCCTGGGGATTCCTGCTACATTCTCTGATAGAGAGGCAAGGATCTTTAGATTATATGACCAGAGCCTAGTGGAAGACAGACAAACATGAAAGCCCTTGATATAGATGGTTGTACTTATTAACATTTTTCTTCTGAAATTGAAATTTAGCATAGTAATATATATATTGCCTTATAGTTACCTCCTGAAAGCCTCTTTGTTGCTTGGATGTGGCCTTTCCCTAAGAAAAACTCAATATATAAACTGACTACCTATCCCCATCATGGGACTTGACTCCCAGGGATGAGACTCCCTGGCACCAAGGTATTACCAAGTGGCAACTAGTGATGCATTTGAAAAAAGACCTAGATGAAAAGGGGGATATATTAAATACAAATGAGTTTTAGTGGCGAAGAGATTCTAAAGTGAGTCTGGAGGTAATTCCAGAGGCTAAACTTATGCATGTCTCAGTAGGATATCATTGACTGCCACAGTAAACAGTGCTTAAAGCAGGGGATTCCTGACAGCAATAGAGATTATCTAGACATTATAAGCAGGGAAGACAATCTCAGGAATTCAACACCCTGTTAGTGGATCTTACTTTATAATATATGATAACCTATCACTCCAATGTATTGTAGTTAGACTCATTCATAATTTTCCTACACATGGCTCTTATGCCAATTTTATTTGATCCTATAATTATCTCTATGCCTGTTAAATATATGTTTCAGAGACTTAAATATTCTGGCTGGTCACATATCAGTTGAGCCCTGAATCTCAGCAAAGTTGCAACCAACACCAACTCTCCAGTTCATTGGACTCATCCATGACAACTAATAAAAGGATGATAATGGACAATGCTTATCCCAAGAAACAGAGTGTATCTACAACTGCAAGCAATACAGTTCCATCATCTATCCTGTGGGATCTAAGCCCCTTCTCAATCAGAGCAGATTGGACATCACCTAAAATCCTCAAGTTTCAGGAATGAACAAACATTGGGGAAGAATGCAACTGTGGACTAAATTAAACTTATTATTATTCTAGTAATGGAAGAACTTGTAACATTGATATAAATGCAGGGGTCACCAGAGTTTCTGAGGGAAGGAAGAGAGAAGAAAAGTTGTAACATGGGGTATTTTGGGGACATTGCCATTGTTCTGCATTATATTGCAATGATGGATACGGGCCATTTTACATTTTGTCAAAACCTATAAATTTGTGCAGTGCCAAGTGGAAACCATAACGTAAACTAAAGACCACAGTTAGTAGCAATGTTTCAATATGTGTTCATCAATTGTAACAAATGTACCACACTAATGAAAGATGTTGCTAATGGGGGAAATGTGTGGGGATGTGGTATATAAAAAGCCCCTATATTTTTTTATGCAAAATTTATGTAATCTAATGCTCTTTTAAAAATAATATATGTATATTATATATATATATATTATATAAAAGATTGAGTATGCCACAGCAGTTGAAGAGGGTAGTTGTTCTGCCCCATTGTTCAGGAAGAGTGCTGATGCCCCAGGCTTCGGAGAGTGTGGGGCATATTCCCCAGGGATTGGGGAGAGTTTGTTCACCACCCCACAATTCTGAGCAGGATGAGTCTGTGCCCCAAATATTAGGGAGAGTTTGATCATCACCCAGAGTTCTCAGAGGATGGGGCTTAGAGTTCATCCAATACCTGATGCTTTATGAGCATCTGTCAGGCCCCACCCAAGGACAAGAAATCATGGTTCTCTAGATGTCTCTTAGACCTTGAAATCTAATTAAGTATGCCATACAGGTTTTCAGAACTATTTAAGATCCATGACCCCTGTTTTCCTTCAAATTTCTCCCTATGGCAATGAGAACATGTATTCTTTGACTGTCTCTGTATATCAGAACCAGATCACTTGTTCTAAGTTTCACAGGTCCACTACTGGAAAGGAATTTTGCCTCAGGACAGACCATGCCTCTAACTGATTTTGATAAGACTTTGTACTTAAAATAGTTACTAAAAAGATTTAAAGCTTCAAGATATTGTGATGGAATGAATGTATTTGCATCTGAGAGGAACATGTCTTTCTGGGGACCATAGGGTTGTGTTTGGTAGTTTGAGGATTTTAAGGATCCCAGAAACAATCATGTCCTTAGAGCCAATCCATTCCTGTGTGTGTGTGAACTTATTACAGGAGAACTTTTGATTAGATTACTTCAATTAAGGGCATTTAATTAGATTACTTCATTGAGGAATGACCCAGAGTAGGACGTAATCCTCTTTAATCCATCAATTGTTTAAGAATATGTAGTTTAATTTTCATATATTTATGAATTTTCAATTTCTCCATCTGATATTGACTTCTATCTTCATTCTCTTGTGGTTGGAGAAAATACATTGTAGGATTTCCTTTTCTTTTTAATTTACTGAGACGTCTTTTTTGACATAATATGTTGTCCTTTCTGGAGAATGATCCATGTGTAGAAAAATGTGTATTTTGGAGGGGTGAATTGTTCTATATAAGTCTCTTGGGTCTAGCTGCTTTAGAGTATCATGCAAGCCATGTATTTCCTTATTTGTCTTCTGACTTGACATTCCTTCCATTATTGAAAGTGTATATTAAAGTCTCCTATTATTAACATAGACCTGTCAACTTCTTCCTTCAATTCTGTCTGTATTTTCTTCATATATTTTGGGGCTCTGTTGTTAGGTGAATAAATATTTATACTTGGTCCACCTTCTTGTTGATTTGTCATCTTTATCAGTATATAATGACCATCTTGGTGCCATATAACTGTTTTTTATTTAAGTCTATTTTTTCTGATATTAGTGTAGCTACCACAGTGGTCTTTTGGTAAATACTTTCATAGTAGTATTTTTTCCATCCCTTCATTTTCAACGTACTTGAGATTTTGAATTTAATGTCTCTCTTCAGAAAGCATAAACTTGGCTCATTCATTTAATCCATTATGCCAATCTCTACCCTTTGACTGGAGGGTGTAATCCATTTACATTTAAAGTCACTAATGGTAATGCACAAGAATCTTTTGCCATTTTAATATTTAGCATTTCTATGACATATTCCATTATTCCCTCTATTTTTCCATTAATGCTTACTTTTACATTTATTTGAATTTTTGTATTCTAACATATTGAGTGACTTCTCTTTTCTATCTGGGCATATTTTTCATCTGCTTAATTTGTGGTTAACATGTAGTTACAATTTAAAATCTTGAATATATAATAATCACAATTGGATTGTGTGATGGTTAGGCTAATGTGCCAATGCCACCCTGTAATTTGTCTGGTTGTTTGGTCAAACAAGCACTGGGCTAATTGTAACACAAGAGCATTTATAGGCTTCAGTCTTCAGTGAGTTTACTGTATAGATGGCTGATTACATCTATGATCAACCAGGGAGATTGCTGTCAGCAATGAGTGCCGTTTTATACAATCAGTTGAATGCCTTAAAAGGGGAAGTGATTTCAGCATTCAGAGAGAATTTCCCAGCTCATCTTTGGAAAGCCAACTTGTCCCAGAAATTCATCAAGGACCTTCATTGGACTTCCATCACAGGCCCTGGTTTTTAGCCTGCCTGCAGAACCTGGACTTGTGCATCCCCACAGTCATGTGAGAGAATCTTATAAAATCTTATACTATTTACAGATATCCCTGTTGATTCTGTTCCCTAGAGTACACTGAGTAATACAGCTTGGTACCAGGTGTGGGGTGATTCTTGAGGAACAGAACCTTTAACATGAGATGTCTGAGGTGGTTCTGGGAGTTTTACAATTGGTTCTCTACTTTAATTGGATTCAAGGGTACTAATGACTCCCTTTCCAATAATGAAGAAACCACTAACAGTCCATGGTGTGAGTTGGCAATGGAGATATGCAAAATATCACTGTATTTCCCTATATACATGCTTATAAGAGAAAGGGATCTAGGTGAGAGTGTTTTCAACACCTTAACAGAGTTTTGTGGCATCAAGAAGTATAATGATGTTGGCTGACTCCTCCTAGATACTCTGGATACAGTTCAAAAAGAAAGAGATTAGCTAAAGTCTTCAAATTTGCAAATTAAATGCTGCATAAATGATTTGAAAGTTTCTATGTGTGTTCTGAAAGAAAATCGTTTCCTGCAGCCATAGACTCAGCCATATCTCAGAACTAAATCCAGACTCTCATTGTACGAGTAGCAGAGCTACAAAGGAAACTAAAATCTCAACCCCACAGGGTATCTGCATTTAAAGTGAAGGCATTCATTGGAAAGGAGTGGAACCCAGAGGATTGGAATGGAGACATATGGGATGATCATAATATTGGTGGGGACATTGGAACCGTAAATCCTACTGAGACTTTACCAGATAAACCTGTGATGGCTTGCACTGTGGAGACCACACTTCATCAACCTTGTATCACCCAGCCTTCAGCCTACCCCAGGGAGTCCAGAACTCCTTCCAGCCCTGAGGTGGGTACCAGCCAATCTAAAGCTTGCACTGCTCAGCCTCTGGCCTGCCCTAGGGAGTCTGGACCTCTTTCCAGTCCTGAGACAGGTACCAGCCCAACTAAACTGCCCTGAGGAATCTGACTTCCAAACCCTACCTGAAGAGATTAATCCTGCCTCACCAGAAGAGCATGAAAAGGAATGCCCTGAGGTCAGTAGCTTGCAAGAAATTTCTAATTCTTCTCCTTACCCACCCTCACCACCCTATTTCTCTTCAAGACCTATTACTAATATAAAATCACAACAAGCCCCCAAAGGTGAAATATAAAGTGTGACCCAAGAGGCAATACACTATCATCTGAAAGAACTGCATGAGTTTTCCAACTTATATAGACAGAAATCAGGGGAATATGTGTGGGAATGGATACTAAGTGTATGGAATAATGATGGAAGGAATATAAAGTTGGATCACACTGAATTTATTTATATAGGCCCACTAAGCAGAAATTCTGGGTTCAATGCTGTAGCTTCAGGGGTTATAAAGGACTCTAGCAGTTTGTTCAAGTTGCTGACTGAAACATGGACCAAAAGATGGCCTAGCATATCTGAGGCTGAGATGCTGGATTTGCCCTGGTATACAGTAGAAGATGGAACTCAAAGGCTTAGAGAGATTGGGATTCTAAAACGGATTTACCATTCAAGACCTACCCACCCACCCCAGGAATGTTCAGAGGACATGTCTTTAATGAGAACTGTGAGGAATAAATTTGTAAGACTAACCCCATCTTTTCTGAAGAGCTCTGTTGTTACTCTTCCCTGTAGTCCAGATATTACTGTAGGGAGGGTTGTAATGGAATTAGAATCCTTAAATATTATGGGGATAATCAGTTCTCAGGCAAGCAAAAGTCAATATTGGCAGTTAATCGCCAAAGATAAGGTAGGTGTGGCTACCTCAATGAAAGGCAGATTCAAAGCAGCACTCAAAATAGTCTGAGTCACATAGAGTTATGGCATTGGCTAATAGATCCCAGGATACCTAGAAGTGAAATAGATGTGCAGTGTACTAAATTTCTTCTGGATCTGTATAAGCAGAAGAGCTTTAGGTCAAGTGAACAAAACCCTAACTTGAATTATAGATGCAGAAAACAATGGCCCCTTAATCAATTCCCAGACTTGAGACAATTTACAGACCCAGGGCCCATTAAATAAGAAGAATCCCAGGTCCCCTTGGAGAAGGATCCTTTTAAACTGCCAAATGTTTATACTGTTACTCTTCCGCCCACCTTTCCCCAAGGATACTGATGGCCTTTCACCAAAGTAACTGCATTGGGGAAAATTAAATGATCAGACCTGCTCAGAAGTGACATTAATTCCAGGACACCCAAACTTCACTGTGGTCCACCAGTCAGAGTAGGGGCTCATGGAGGTCAGATGATTGACAGAGTTTTAATTCAGGTCTATCTCACAGTGGGTCCTGTGTGTTTCTGGACCCATTCTGTGGTTATTTCCTCAGTTCCAGAATGCATAATTGGAATAGAACTACTCAGTAACTGGCAAAATCCCCACAATGTATCCCTGACTTGTGGACTGAGGGCTATTATGGTAGGAGAGGTCAAGTGGAAGCCACTAGTACTGCTTCTGCCTAGCAAAATAGTAAATCAGAGCACTACTAGATTCCTGGAGGGATTGCAGAGACTAATGCCACCATCAAAGATCTGAAGAATGCAAGGGTCGTGATTTCCACCACATCCCCATTCAACACAGGCCAAATAAGGCCTGTGCAGGTAACAGATGGATCATGGATGACAGTAGATTATCATAAACTTAAGTAGGTGGTGATTTCAATTGCAGCTGCTGCCCCAGATGTGGTATGATCAGCAGATCAACACATCCCCTGGTACCTGGGATGCAGCTATGGATCTGGCAAATGCTTCTTTGTCAACTGCCATTAGTAAAGACCACCAGAAACAGTGCTTTAAGCTGGCAAGGCCAGCAATATACCTTCACAGTCCTGTCTCAGGGGTATATCAACTATCCAGCCCTATGTCATAATATTGTCTGCAGGGAACTTGATCATCTCTCCCTCCCACAATATATTACACTGGTCCATTATATTGATGATATCATGTTGATTGGACCAAGCAAGCAAGAAGCACCAAAGACTCTAGACTGTTGGAAAGGCATTTGCATGAGAGAGGATGGGAGATAAATCCAACAAAAATACAGGAACCTTCCATCTCAGTGAAATTTCTAGTTGTCTAGTGGTGTGGGGCATGTCAAGATATCCCATCTAAAGTGAAGGATAAGTATTGCATCTGGCCACTCCTATGACCAAAAAAAGGCACAATGCTTCTTTGGTTTCTTCAGATATTGAAGACAACACATTCCTCAATTGGGTGTGCTACTCTGACCAATGTACCCATTCACAGAGTTATCAGAAAAGCTGCTAGTTTTGATTGGGGGGGTAGAACAAGAGGAGGCTCTGTGACAGGTCCAGGCTGTTGGCCAAGCTGCACTACCACTTGGGCCATATGATCCAGCAGATACAGTGGTGCTGGAAGTTTCAGTGGCAAATAGAGTTGCTGTTTGGAGCCTTTGGCAGGCCCTTATAGGAGAATCACAATGCAGACCCTGCCACCCCCTGCAGATAACTACTCTCCATTTGAGAAACAGCTTTTTGCCTGCTACTGGGCCTTAGTATAGACTGAACACTTAACCATGGGCCATCAAGTTACCATGAGACCTGTGTTGCCTATCATGAGCTGGATACTGTCTGACCCACTAAACCATAAAGTAAGACATGCACAGCCACACTCCAAATCATAGTGGAAGAAGGTAATGATCAATATGAACTTCGACCACATGGCCAGTTATAGAAAGGAGGACTGTAATAATCATGAAACTTTCTTCACTGTTTCATTGTGAGTATGATTTTATGTGTACACAAAAGGAATTTGTTTTCTTCCCCAACCTTCTCCCTTATCATATGACAATTTGTTTTATTTCATGTCATGATATTTAAGAATGTTAAGTTTAAGAGTGAATATTACCTAAGGACTTGCAACCTATTCTGTAGGGAATTAATGTGTTTCCAGTTATATGAAGGAGAGTTGAACATTGTTAGGTGGAAATATATATACATGTCTGTTATTGTTTTTACTTAGAGACTAAGTATGGTTTAAGGGAACGTGTATTGTTGCTGAGTTGACAAGGGGTGGACTGTGATGGTTAGGCTAACATGTCAACTCAGCCATATAATTGTGCCCAATTGTTTGGTCAAGCAAGCACTGGGCTAATTGTAATACAAGGACATTTATGGGCTTTAGTCAACAGTGAGTTTACTGTATAGATGGCTGATTACATCTATGATCAACCAGGGAGATTGCTGTCAGCAATGAGTGATGTTTCATCCAATCAGTTGAATGCCTTAAAAGGGGAAGTGATTTCAGAATTCAGAGAGAATTCCCTAGCTTGTCTTTGGACAGCCAGCATCTCCCAGAAACTCACCAAGGACCTTCATTGAACTTCCATCGGTGGCCCTGTTTTGCAGCTTGCCTGCAGAACCTGGACTTGTGCATCCCCATAGTCACGTGAGAGAATCTTATAAAATCTTATACTATTTACAGATCTCTCCTGTTGATTCTGTTCCCTAGAGTACCCTGACCAATACAGATTGATACCGACATAAACTTCAATAACATACAAATATACTTTTCCTACATGTCTCTGTCCCCCACCCTTTTTGTACTTGATGCCACTTATATCTTTGAATTTTGTATGTGGAAACCATAGATATGCTATTACTTTATTAAGTAGTTTTATTGAAATATTTTTGGATACCATACAATACATCCATGCTATGCAATCAATGGCTGTCATTATAATCACAGAGTTGTGCATTCATCACCATAAAGTATTTCAGAACATATTCATTACCCAAAGGGAGACACCCCATACTCCTTATACTCCCTATTTTGACATTTAGCATTGGAATTATCACTTTTTTACAATTGATAAAAGAATATTAAAATATTACTTTTAGTTATTGTCCATGGTTTACATTAGTTGTATATATCCCCATATACCACCCTATTGTTAACACCTTGTAATAGGATGCAGAATTGTTCTGGTTCATGAAAAAACATTTACATATTTGTATTTTTAATCAAACTAATCATCCACTACAGTGTTCTCTATATTATACAGTCCCATGTTTTGTTTGTTTTTAATTATAAAATGTGTAGGTTTACATAAATATCACAAATAAATACAACATTCTAATATACCCCCCTATTGTTGATACATTGCACCAGTGTGGTATTTTTGTTACAAATGAGGAATTAAAATTAAAAGATTATAGCTCTTCATTGCAGCTGATGAAAAATATTACAATGTTACTATTAACTTTTGAAGATAAGTTCCATTTATTTTATTTTCCCATATATAACCTTATTTTTAACACATTATAATAGCAATATACATTTTTTCTGGTTCATGAAAGAAAATTCTTGTTTTGTATGATTAACCACATTCTTAATCCACCAAGTTCATCATGTGAACAGTCCCAAGTATATCCTCTAGCTTTCATTCTATTGAAAATTACAACCCGAGAATACCCACTCTCAAATATTACCCCATTTATACGTAGTATTGTTAATTATACCCATCATGATGTGTTAATATCATCTCTATCCATTTCCAAATAATTACAATTAACCTTATTAAAAATTCTGCAGATGTTATCATCAGCTCCCCCTTCTCAATTCTCAATCTATCTCCTAGTTACCTATATTCTAGGGTTTATATCCATGAGAATATTCATTGCATTTAGTTCATAATAATGAGACCATACAACATTTGTCCTATTGTGTCTGGCTTCTTTCACTCAACATAATGTCCTCAAGGTTCATCAATGTTGTCATATGGATCCCAGATCCATTTTTTCTTACATCTGAATAGCACTCCATCATATATACACATATATCACATTTTGTTTTCCATTCATTGGTTGATGGACATTTGGATATTTGTTTTGTTTATATCTTCTGACAATTCTGAATAACGTCACTATGAATATCAGTGCTAAAACGTCAGTTTGCATCCCTGCCTTCAGTTCCTCTGAATATATTCCTAGTAGTGGGTTTGCTGGCATATAAGGCAGTTGTATATTTAGCTTCTGGGGAAACCATCAAACTGACTTACACAGAAGCTAAAACATTCTCCATTCCCTCCAAGAATGAAGGACTGTGCTTCTTTCTCCACATACATGCCACTTCCAGTTTTCTGTTTTTGTTTTTTTAAATTGAGGTCATTCTATAAGGTATAAAATGATATTTCATTGTAGTTTTGATTTGCATTTCCCTAACAGCTAGTGATATTGAACATCTTTTCATGTGCTTTTCAGCCATTTGTATTTACTCTTTGCACATATGTCTATTTAAATCTTGGTCCCCCTTTTTTTTCTGGTGACATATTCTTATTTTGAACTTCATGAGTTTACAAAATATATTCAGTTCATAATAGCACATACAGTATTTGTCTTTTTGTGTCTGGCTTGCTTCATTTAACATAGTGTCCTCCAAGTCCATCCATGTTGTCATATGCTTCATGACTTCATTTCTTCTTACCACTGCATACTATTCCATAGTGTATATACACCACAATTTGTTTATCCATTCATCAGTTGATAGACACCTGGGCTGTTTACAACTTTTGGCAATCATTAATAATGCCACTATGAATGCTGGTGTGCAAAATTGTTTGTGATACTGCTCTCAGTTCTTCTGGGTATATACCTAGTAATGGTATTGCTGGGTCACATGGCAAGTTTATATTCAACTTCCTTAAGAACTGCCAAACAGTCCTCCACAGTGGCTTTACCATTCTACATTCCCAACAGTGAATAAAAGTTCCTATTTCTCCACATCATCTACAATATTTACAGTTTTCTGACTTTTTAATAGCAGCCAGTCTAGTAGTTGTGAAATGATATTTCATTGTAGTTTTGATTTACATTTCCCTAATTGCTAATGATGTTGAACATTTTTTATATGTTTCTTCACCATTTATATTTCTTCTTTGGACAATTGTCTTTTCAAGTCATTTACCCATTTGTTCATTGCGTACTTTGACTTGTTATTGTTGAGTTGAGTATATCTTTATATATCATGGATATTAAATCCTTAAAAGATAAGTGATTTCCAAATATTTTCTCCCATTAAATTGGCTGTTTTTTTACCCTATTAACAAAATTCTTTGAAATGCAAAAGTGTTTACTTTTGAGGAAGTCCCATTTATCTAATTTTCTTTTGTTGCTCATGCTTTGGGTGTAAGAAACTACCATTTACTACAAGTACTTGAAGATGATTTCTGATATTTTTATCTAAGAGTTTTATGGTTGACCCTTTTAAATTTAGGTCATTGATCCACTTTGGGTTAAATTTTTAATCAAATCTATTGATACATATTAATAAGGCACACAATTTATCCAAAGTGTACAGTCAATGGTATTAGGTCTAATAACATTGTTGTGTGTTCATCACTTCAATCATTATTAAAGCATTTTCATTATTTCAATAATAATAATAATAATAATAATAAAGAAAATTCCTCACCTCTCAATCTCCCTGTTTCTCCTACTGTACATAGCTGCTATTTCTGTCTATTCTTGCACAATTATTTGTTTATTTAGCTGTTTTGTTGAGATATATTCATGTAACATATGATCTATCAAAAGTGTATAATCAATGGCTTTTAGTATATTCACAATGTTGTACACTCATCATCTCAAAAATTTTAGAACAATTTAATTACTCCAAAAGGAAAGACTCCACACCACTTAGCATTCCTTCATCAGCCCTAAATAACCACTAATCTAATTTCATCACTATGAATTGATTTTTATTTACATTTTATATAAATGGAATGATACAATATGTAGTACTCTGTGTCTGGTCTCCATCACTTACTATAATGTTATGTTTTTTGTCTGATATTAACATTTTGTACCATTAACCTACATTTGTTCAGCTTCAAAGTAAAAAGGTATTATATATGCAATTTTATCCATATTCTTATTTCACATAATTTATTTATATTTCAAAAAATATATTTAGTTCATAAAAACATGATCATACCATATTTGTCCTTTTATGTCTGGCTTGGTTCACTCAGCACAATGTCCTCCAACTTCATCCATGTTGTCATATGCTTCATGACTTCTTCTTACCACTGCAAAATGTTCTATCATGTGTGTACACCACAATTTATCTATTCATTGGTTAATGTACACCTGGATTGTTTCCAAATTTTGGCTGTCATGAATAACACTGCTATGAACATCAGTGTGCAGATTTCTATTCGTGTCACTGCTCTCAGTAATTCTGGGTATATACCTAGCAATGGTATTGCCAGGTCCCATGGCAAGTCTATATTCAAATTCCTCAGGAACTGACAGACTTCCACAGTGGTTGTACCATTCTACATTCCAACTAACAGTGAAGAAGCATTCCTATCTTTCCACCTCCTCTCCAACATTTACAGTTTTCTAACTTTTTAATAGCAGCCAGTCTAATAGGTGTGAAATATCTCATTGTAGTTTTGATTTGCATTTCCCTAATTGCTAGTGATTTTGAACATTTTTTCATATTTTTCTTCATGATTTGTATTTCTTCTTTTGACAGTTTTCTTTCCACGTATTTCGCCCATTTTTTAATTGTATAGTTTGTCTTTTTATTGTTGAGTTTTATGATCTCCTTATATATCACGGATATTAAACCCTTATCAGATATGTGTTTGTCAAATATTTACTCCCATTAAGTCAGCTGCTCTTTCACTCTTTTCATGAAGTCCTTTGATGTGAAAAAGTGTTTAAATTTTAGGAGGTCCCATTTATCTATTTTTTTCTTTTGTTGCTCATGCTTTGGGTGGTAGGTTTAAGAAATTACTGCCTACAAAAAATCTAGAAGATGTTTGCTTACACATTGTTCTAGGATTTTTATAGTTGTTGCTTTATATTTAGGTCCTTGGTCCATTTTGACTTAACTTTGTATAAGGTCTGAGATAGGGGTCTTCTTTCCTTCTTTTGGTTATGCTATCCAGTTCTCCCAGCACCATTTGTTGAATAGACTTTTCTGGCCAAGCCAGGTGGGCTGAACAGCCTTGTCAAAAATCACTTGACTGTAGATGTGAGGGTCAATTTCTGAGCTCTCAATTTGGTTCCATTGGTCAATCTTTCTGTCTTTTTGCCAGTGCCATGCTGTTTCTATGACTGTATCTAAGTAATATGCTTCAAAGTCAGGGAAAGAGAGTCCTCCAATATCTTTCTTCTTCTTAAAGACATTTTTGGCTATTTGGGCCCCTTACACTTCCAAATAAATTTGATTACTGGCTTTTTGATTTCTGCAACACAGCCTGTTGAGATTTTTATTGGTATTGCATTGAATCTGTAAATCAGTTTGGGTAGAATTGACCTCTTAATGATCATCTACAATCTATGAACATGGAATATTCTTCCATTTATTTAAATCTTCTTTGGTTTCTTTTAGCAATATTTTGTAGTTTTCCGAATATAGGTCCTTTATGTTTTCGGTTACATTTATTCCTAAATATTTGATTGTTTTAGTCATTTTTATAAATGGAATTTTTTTCTGATTTTCTCCTCAGATTGCACATCACTAGTATATAGAAACACTAGTGATTTTTGTGTATTAATCCTGTATCCCGCCACTTTACTGAACTTGTCTTTTAATTCTAATAGCTCTGTTGTGGATTTTTCAGGATTTTCTAGATATAAGATCATATCATCAGCAAAAAGTGAAAATGTTACTTCTTCCTTTCTTAATTGTGGGCTTTTTATTTCTTTATCCAGCCTAATTGCTCTAGTTAGAGCTTCTTTTCAATATTGAGTAACAGTGGTGACAGTGAGCATTTTTGTCTTGTTTCTAATCTCAGCGGGAAAGCTTTCAGATATTCACTCTTGAGTACAGTACTAGCTGTAGATTTTTCATATAAATGCACTTTATTATATTGAGGAGGTTTCCTTCTATTCCCTTCATTTGTAGTGTTTTATTCTTCAGGAAAGAATAATATATTTTGTCAAACGTCATTTCTGGGTCAACTGAGAAGATCATATGATTTTCCTTCTTCAATTTTTAATGTGGTTATTTCACTAATTTTTTTCCCCTGTGTTGAATAAACCTTGCATTCCTGAGATAAAACCCATTTGATCATGGTATATCCTTCTTTATTTAACAAATCAATTTTATTGATACATATTAATAAAGCATAAATCCATCCAAAGTATACAATTATTAGTATTTGGTATAATCAAATAGTTGTGCATTCATCTTTATTAGAGCATTTTCATTATTCCAATAATAATAATAAATGACAAGCAAATGAACAAAACTCATCACAGTCTCTCAATGCTTCCCCTGCCATACATAGCTGCTATTCTGTTTCTTTCTCTCTGGTATATATTTTTTTCATTTGTTAAAACTGTATTTTGTATGCAATATTACCCATATTTGTTTTTTACATGAGGTTTTACTATCTTATACAGTTCTGTGTTACATTTTTTCACTTTCCTTCTAGTAATATACATAACCTTACACTTACCCTTCCAACCACTGTCATAGCTCTGCTAGTCACAAACACTATGATGTCATTTCATCATTTCTACTCATTTCCAAAGATTTACAAACAACCCTACAAGATACTGTGAACAAATTTATGCCAAAAAGCTAGACAATGTAGATGAGATATATAATTCTTTTAATGTGCTTTTGGATTTGGGTGGCAAGTACTTTATTTAGGTTTTTGTATCTATATTCATTAGAGATATTTGTAATTTTCTTTTTACATGAAATATTCAACTGATTTTGGTATTAGGTGATCGTTAACATTATCTTCTAATAATCTCTCTTATTTCTCTGGGGACTCTGGTTATGTCCTCCTCTCATTTCTGATTTTATTTGTGTCATCTCTCTTTTTCTTTGTCAGTCTAATTAAACATGTGTTTATTTTGTTGATCTCAAAGAAACAACTTTTGGTTTTGGTAATACTATTGCTTTTTTGCTCTAATTTCATTTATTTCTGATATGATCTTTACTATTCTTTCCTTTGCCTGGAATTAGTTAGCTATTCATTTTCTAGTTACCCAGATCTTCATAGTTAGATCTTCAATCTTAGCTCTTCCTTCTATTTTAATGTAAACTTTGGGATCTATAAATTTCCTTCCCAGCACTGCCCTTCCAATGCCCCATATACAAATGTTATATTAAAAAAATAGGGGATTCCCATATATCCCACTCTCTCCCCTTCCCAAACTAAACCCCATTAACAACATCTTTCATTAGTGTAGTACATTTATTACAATTGATGAACATATATTGAAGCATATTTACTAACCATAGTCTATAGATTACATTATGGTTTACACTTTGCACTGCACAATTTTAGGTTTTAATGAAATGTATAATGACCTGTATTTTTATTGCAATATCATGCAGAATAATGCCAATGTCCCCAAAATGCCCCATGTTACATCTATTCTCCTCTCTCCCTCCCCTCAAAACCTCTAATGAACACTGTATTACATAAATGTTACAAGTTCTTCTATTACTAGAATAAGAATAATATTCTTTAGTTCATAGTTTCATTCCTCTCTTATGTTTGTTCATTCCTCAGTCATGAGGATTTTAGGATTGTGATGCACAGTGTAGCTTCTGACTGAGAGGTGGCTTATATCCCATGGGGCATATAGAAGGAACTGTCTTGCTTGCAGCTGTAGATACACTTTGTTTTTTGGAATGGATGTTGTCCATCATCATCCCTTTGTTGTCCTGGGCAAGTCAGATGAACTGCAGAATAGGTGTTGGCTGCAACTCGGCTAAGATCTGGTTTCAACCCTCATATGAACAGCTGGAAGATTTAAGTCTCTGAGACATATATTTACTGATATAGAGCCAATTATAGGTCAAATAAAAGGGACAGAATAATCATGTGTGTGAAAATTATAATTGATCTAACTCGATTACATTGGGGAGATAGGTTATCATATATTCCAAGGTAAGGCTCACCGATGGCATGCCAATTTCCTTGGATTTCTGTGCTGCCTATAATGTCTAGATGCCTCTAGAGCCCTCAGGATCACCCCTACTAGAAGCACTATTTACTCTCACAGTCGGTAAGATCTTCCCTAGATGTGCATAAGTGTAATTTCTGGAATGATCTCACGATTCACTTTGGAATCTCTTAGCCATAAAAACTGATTTGTATTTACTATTTCCCCCTTTTGGTCAAGCTCTTTTTCAAAGTCCATCACTAGTTGGCACTTGGTAATCATCCCTTGGTGCCAGCGAGGCTCATCCCTGGGTATCATGTCCCATGCTGAGGAGAGGTAGTGAATTTATATGCTGAGTTAGGATTAGAGAGGAGCCACATTAGAGCAACAAGAATGCCTTAAGTTAGAAACTCTTAGGCAATATATATTACTAAGCCAAGTTTCAATTTCACAAAAACAAAGTTCATAAGTAAAAGCATCTATATCAAGGGTCTGGTGTACTGTTCTCTCTTCCTTCACTAGGTTCTGTACATTTACTCTAGAGATTCTTGCCACCCTTTAGAGAATGGAACAGGACTCCACAGGATGGGAATTCAATATTCTGCCAGTTATTTTATGGGTCTCCACCCACTGAGGCAACAACTCATGACCACATAAACACATTCATATTCCATAATGTCATGCCCCAGGTGCACCAGTCCCCATACATTTCCCCACCAATGACACCCTGCACCAGTAAACCTCCCCTGCCACAGTTGCAACCCTTCTGCAATCCAAAAGCTCCTCAAAAACAAAGTCAAAATAAAATAAAATAAGAAATAAAACTAAATAATTATCTTTTGCATTGTGCCTTTCACTTCTGAAAGATCTCTTATCTTTTATGTATATTGACAATTTCATCTGTATATTACCTAGTGACTTATTTTTTTCACTTTATTTTCCAAGAAGCTTTAGGTTACAAAATAGTAACTTAGAAAATATAAGGGATTCCCATATACACCACCCCTCCCCCCTCATCCTCCCCTACCAATAACATCCTGCATGAGTATGGTACATTTGTTTCAATTGATGAACAAATAAAAAACTTTGCTACTAATCATATTTGATGGTTTACATTATGGTTTATATCTTGCCCTGTACATATTTATAGATTCTGACAAATTGTATAATTATCTGTATCTACAAATGCAAGTTCATGCAATATAATTCCAATGCCCTAATAATTCCCTAGGTTCCACAGATGCTTTCCTTCCCCTCTTCACTCAAAACAAGGTCTACAAGATTCACCCATGTTGCCCCATGTGTTAATACTACATTCCTTCTTACAGGTGCATATTATTCCATTGTATGTATATGCCACAATTAGCTTATCCATCCTTCTGTTGATGGACACTTGGGTTGCTTCCAACTTTTGGCTACACTGAATAATGCCACTATGAACATAGGTGTGCATATGCCTGTTCATTCCCATACTTTCAAGTCTTCTGGGCTTATACTCAGCTGTGTGATTGTTGGATTATATGACAGTTCTCTAGTTAGCTTCCTGAGGAAATGCCATACAATGCTCCACAATGGCTGCCTTATTCTACTGTCCCACCAGCAGTGGATGAGGGTTCCCTTTCTCCATATCTGCTCTAGCTCTTGTAGTTCTGTTTTGTATAGCTGCCAGTCTAATCATTTTAAGATAATATCTCATTGGAACTTTGATTTGCATTTCCCTAATAGCTAGTGATTATGAACATATTTTCATGTGCTTTTTAGCCAAATTTGTATTTCCTCTTTGGAAAAGTGTCTATTCAAATCTCTTGCCAGTTTTTTAAATAGGTTGTTCTTTTTATTTTTGAGATGTAAGATTTCTTTATATGTGCACTTATCCTTATTGGATAAGTTTTACCAAATATTTGCTCCCTTTGAGTAGTCTCCTTTTTCATTTTCTTGACAAACAACTTTGAAGCGTAAATAATTTTAACTTTGAAGAGGTCCTGTTTATCTATTATATTTTTCATTGTCAACAACTGGATGTAAAATTTATAAAACCATTTTCTACTACGTGATCTTGTAGTGCCTTCCTACATAATCATCTTGGAGTTTTATGATCTTGGATCTTATATTTAGATTTTTGATAAATCTTGAATTAATTTTTGTGTAGGGTGTGAGATGGTGATCCTCTCTCATTCTTTTGGATATGGATATCCAGTTCTGCCAGCATGATTTGTTGAAGAAGCCCTTCTCTCCCAGTTGAGAAGTATTGGTGGCCTTGATGAATAAGAGTTGACTGTATATGTGAGGATCTATGTCAAAACTATCAGTTTGGTTCCATTTTTCAGTATATCTATCATTCTGTCAATACCATGCAATTTTGACCACTGTAGCCTTGTGGTATGCTTTAAAGTCTGGTAGAATGATTCTTACAATTTTGTTTTTCTTTCTCAATATGTTTTTGGTTATTCATGGCCTCATCACTTTCAATTAAACTTCATAAGTGGCTTTTCTAGTTCAGAAAAATGCCATTGTAATTTTTATTGGAATTCCATCAAACTGCAAATTAATTTGGATAGGACAGACATCTTAATAATTTTCAGTCTTCCAATCCATGAACATGGAGTATTCTTCCCTTTATTTAGTTCTTCTTCATTTCATTTAACAATATTGTGTGGTTTTCAGTGTAAAAATCCTTTATATCTTCAGTTAAGTTTATTCCTAGATATTTCATTCTTTTTGTTTCTATTCAAAATGTAATTTTTCTCAATTTTCTCCTCAGATTGCTCATTATTAGAAGCTTTATTACAGAAATACTACTGATTTTAATGTGTTGATCTTATATCCTGAACTTTACTGAACTTGTTTATCAGGTCTAGAAGCCTTGTTGTAGATCTTTCAGGACTTCTAGGAAGATCATATGATCCACAAATAGTGAAATTTTTATGGCTTCCTTTCAAATTTGTATGGTTTTATTTCTTTTTTTTTCCTAAGTGCTTGAGAAAGCACTTCTAACACAATGTTAAATAAGAGCAGTGACAGTGTACATCCTCATCTTGTTCCAGATCTTAGAGGGAAAGACTTTCACATTTCAACATTGAATATAATGTTAGCTGTGGGATTTTCATATATATACCCTTTATCATATTTAGAAAATTTCCTTCTACTCCTATCTTTCAAACTTTTTTTATCTAGAAAGTATGCTGTTTCTTGTCAAATGCTTTTTCTGCATCAATAGAGATGATCACATGATCTTTCTTTCAATCTGTTAATGTGATGTATTACATTGATGATTTTTTCCTGTCAAACCATCCTTGAATACCAGGGATAAAACCCGCTTGATCATGATGTATTATTCATTTAATGTGTTGTCGAATATAATTAGCTAGTGTTTTGTTGAAGATTTTACCATTCAAATTCATTAGAAGGATTGGTCTGTAATTTTCTTTTCTTGTGGCATCTTTATGTGGCTTTGGCACTAGGGTGATGACATTATAGAATGAGTTAGATAATATTCCCTGCACTTCTAATTTTTGGAGGAGTTTAACATGATTGGTGTTTGTTCTTTGTGAAATAATTGGTAGAATTCACATTGGAAGCCATCTGGCTCTGGACTTTCCTTGCTTGTGAGGTTTTGGATGACTAATTAGAACTTGTTATATGTGTTTGGTTTGTTGAGTTCATCAGTTTCTTCTTTCATCAATGTAGACTGCTTGTGCTTCTAGAAATTCATCCATTTCATCTACGTTAGCCATATTGTTAGAATAAAATTTTTCAAAGTAACCTGTTATGATACTTCTTATTTCTGTGGGATGAATGGTAATAACTTTGCTCTCATATTTTATTTTATTTATTTCCATCTTCTCTCTTTTTTTCTTTGTTATTTTAGCTAATGGTTTGTCAATATTATAACACCCCAAAAAAGTAGCTTATGTTTTTTTCTTAAAATTTTCTAGTGTTTTTTAATTCTCAATTTCATTTAGTTTGTTCTAATCTTTGTTATTTCCTTCTTTCTACTTGCTTTGGAATTAGTTTGTTGTTCTTTTTCTAGTTGCTCCATGTGTGAAGTTATGTGTTTGATTTTAGGTCCTTTGTATTTTTAAATATAGGTATTTATGGCTATAAATTTCCCTCTCAGCACTGATTTATCTGCTTTCCATGGGTTTGGATTAGTTGTGTTCTCATTTTCATTCATTTCAAGGTAGTTACTGATTTATTTTGCAATTTCTTCCTCTACCCACTGAGTGTTTAAGAGTTTTTTGTTTACTTCCATATATTTGTGCCTGTTCTAGATCTCTACCCCTTATTAATTTCCAGTTTCATACCATTGTGGTGAGAGAACTTACCCTGTATAATTTCAATCTTTCTTTTTTGTTTTTTGTTTTCCTTTATTTTTAAAGAAGATTTAGTTAACATAAAAGTTATGTCAAAAATATAAGGGATTCCTATATACCTGACCACTTCTCCCTCCCACACTTTCTCCTGTTAACACAACTTTGATTAGTGTGGTACATTTGTTACAATTGAGAAAATATATTGAAGAATTGCTATTTATTATCATCTATGTTTACATTATGATTTAGATTTTGCACTGCACAATTTTATAGGTTTTGATAAAATACATAATAGCATGTATCCATCATTGCAATATCATGCAGAAAAATTCCAATGTCCCCAAAATGTCCGCATTTTACACCTATTTACCCTTTCCCTCCTCTCAGAAACTCTGGAGGCCACTGTATTTATATCATTCTTACAAGTTCTTCCATTACTAGAATAATAATAAATCTACTTACTCCATAGTTGCATAATCCCCTTATGTTTATTCATTCCTCAATCTTGATTGTTTTGGGATTGTCATGCCCATTCTGGTTCTGATTGAGAGGGAGCTTAGAGCCAATGTTGCAGATGGATGGTGCTGTCTTCCTTAGAGTTGTAGATACTCTCTGTTTTCAGATGGGTATTGTCCATCATCATCCTTCTAATTGTCCTGGTTGAGTCCAATGAAAAGGAAAGTAGGTGTTGGCTGCAACTCTGCTGAGATTCAGGGCTCAACCAACTAATGATAAGCTGGAAGATTTAAATATCTGAGACATATATTTAATTGGTATAGTGGTAATTATAGGTTCAAATAAAAGAGGCATAAGAGTCATGTGTAGGAAAATTATAAATGAGTCTAACTCTGATACATTGGGGGATAGGTTATCATATATTACAAGGTAAGGTTCACTGATAGGGTGCCAAATTCCTTGGATTTTCTGCCCTCGCTGTAGAGTCTAGATGTCTCTACTGCCCTCAGGAGCACCCCTGCTTGAGGCACCTTATACCATGGCAGTCAGTCAGATCCAGCTGAGATGTGTATAAGCTTAACCTCTGGCATGACCTCCTGACTTAATTTAGAGTCTATTAGTCCTAAAATCTCATTTGTATTTAATATTTCCCCCTTTTTGTCAAGGTCTTTTTCAAATTGCATTGGTAATTGGCACTTGGTAATAATCACTAGGTACTAGAGAGGCTCACCCCTGGGAGTCATGTCCCACACTAAGGGAAAGGTAATTTACATGCTGAGATTTTCTTAGAGAAAGGCCACATTTGAGCAATATGGAAGCTTTCAGGAGGCTACTCTTACACAATATATATTACTCGGCTAACTTTCAATTTCACAAGAACAAAGCTCATAAGTACAACCATCAATATCAAGGGCCTGGCATATTAGTCTGTCACCCTTTGCTATGCACTGCCCATATACTCTAGAGATTGTTGCTACTCTATTAGACAATGTAGCAGGACTGTCCACAATGGGAATTCAATATTCCATTGGGTATTATGTCAGCTTCTACCCACCAAGAAAACACTCCTTGACCATATGAACATCTACATATTCCATAAAGACATGCCCCAGGTGCACGTCTCCCCACACATCCCACCACCATGGACACCCCACATCAGTTATCCTCCCCAGCCACAGTTGCAACCCATCTTCAATTAAAACCTCCCCCAAAATGAAGTATCAATAAAAATAATAATAATAGTAATGTTAATAATAATAATATAATATATAAAAACATAAAAAAGAAAATGAAAATTTTGAATTGTGCCTTTGATCACCATAAGATTATTATCTTTTATGTATATTGACTCTCTCTTTTGTATGTTTTGCCAGCCTCTTATTTATTTATTTTTTACTTTATAGTCCAAGAAGCTTTAAGTTAAAGAAAAGTCATATAGAAAATAGAGGGATTCCCATTACACTAAAACCCCTCACATTCTCTCCTAGCAATAACATTGTACATAAGTATGGTAACTTTGTTACAATTGATGAACAAATATTGAAGCACTTCTACTATGGTCAATCATTTACATTATGGTTTACTTCATGCACCATACACTTTTTAGTTTCTGACTAAATGTATCTTGCATATATCTGTCACTGTAAGATAAAGCAGAACAATTCCAATGACCCCAAAATGCCCTATGTTCCACCCATTTTTCCCTCCCCCTCCTTTCAGAACCTAGAGAAACCAATAAGTTTCATTTTTTGAAGAATAAGGTTCATAGTTACATTCCTTACTATTGAATGCTTGAAATACTGGTCTGTTTTCTTTTATTGGGCACTGCCTATGTAGTTGACAGATTATTGCCCTTCTATTTGAGAATAGAAGGACTCCCTAGGATGAGAGTTTAATATTTTCTTGTTTATTGTGTGGGTCTCCACCCACTGAGATAATACAGTATGACAAAATGAACACATTTCTAGTCCATAGAAGCATGCCCCATGAGAACCCATTCCCATATATCCCCCTACCACCAATTCCCTACACCAGAAACCCTCCCCTGTTATATTTGCCAAAATAATATTCTCACCATTGTAGTTCAACCACAGACTGAAAAATCCCCAGATTTCACCTACTGCCTTCCCCCCTAGTTCCATGAATGGTCCAATCCAACCACCCCACCCTGCTCACCCTCATACCACCAGTACAGTATACCTGACTCACATCCCTGTACCACCATCATCTCTATCCACTGCCAAACCACCCCCTTCCACCTTATCATGGGTTTGCCATATTTAGCATCAGCTCAGTACGCTCTTCTCTCTTTCTGTCTCCTGATAACCTATCTTCCAGACTATAACTCTGTGAGTCTGCTCAATATGCTTAGGTCATATGAGTGAGGTCATGCAATATTTGTCCTTTAGTGACTGGCTTGGTTCATTCAACATAAGACCTTCAATATTCATCCAAGATATCCCATGTGTCAGTACTTCATTCCTTCTTACAGCTGAGTAATAGTCCATTGTTTGTATATATCACAATTTGCTTATCCATTCCTCTGTTGATGGGTACTTAGGTTGCTTCCAAATTTTGGCAATAAGGAATAATTCCACTGTGTGTATTGGTGTGCATATATATATTCGTGTTCCTGATTTCAATTCTTCTGGGTATATCCCTAGCAGTGGGATTACTGGATCATATGGCAATTCTATATTTAGCTTCCGGAGGAACCACAATATCCCCCTCCACAATGCCTGCACCAGTCTACATAACCACCAGCAGTGGATGAGTATTTGCTTTCATTCACATCCTCTCCAACACTTTTAGTTCTCTCTTTTTTTAAAAAATAACTGTCAGTCTAATCAGTGTAAGATGATATTTCATTGTAGTTTTGATTCACATTTCCCTAATATCTAGTGATTGTGAGCATCTTTTCATGAGCTTTTTAGCTATTTGTATTTTCTCTTTGGAAAAGTGTCAATTGAAATCTCTTGACCATTTTTAAATGAATCTTTTTATCTTTTTCATTTTTGAGATTTAGGATTTCTTTACATACGCTGGCTATTAGACCCTTATCAGATAAGTGGTTCCAAATCTTTTCTCCCATTGAGTAAGCCTGCCTTTTCACTTTCTTGACAAAATACTTTGAATCACAAAAGTTTTCATTTAAATTAGGTCTCATTTATCTATGTTTTCTTTTGTTGCTCACGCTTTAGGGGTAAAGTTTATGAAACCATTTCCTAGTACAAGAACTCATAGATAATTTCCTATATTATTTTCTAGGATTTTATTATCTTAGCTCTCATATTTAGGCCTTTGATCCATATTGACTTAATTTTTGTATAGGGCATGAGCTGGTGATCCCCTTATTCTTTTGGATATGGATATCCAGTTCTTCCAGCACGATTTGTTAAAGAAGCCACTCTGTCCCATTTGAGTGGGCTTGATGGCCTTGGCAAAAATTCATTTGATCATATATGTGAGGATTTATCTCAGAACTCTCAATTCGGTTCCATTAGTCAGTAAGTCTGTCCTTGTGCCAATACCATGCCCTTTTGACCACAGTAGCTTTGTAGTACGCTTTAAGGTCAGGTAGCATGATTCTTCCAATTTTATTCTTCTTTTTCAATATATTTATGGCTATTCAGGGCCACTTGTCCTTCCAAATAAATTTCATATTTGTCTTTTCCTGTTCAGTAAAATATCCTCTTGTAATTTTATTGGGATTGTGTTAAATCTGTAAATCAATTTGGGTAGGACTGTTACCTTAATGATGTTTAGTCATCCAATCCATGAACATGGAATATTCTTCAATTTCTATATGTCTTCTTTGATTTCCTTTAACAATATTGTGAAGTTTTCTGCATAGAAGTCCTTTATATTTTAGTTGTTTATTCCTAGATATTTGATTCTTTTAGTTGCTATTGTAAATTGAAGCTTTTCTTGACTTCTTCATCAGAATGTTCATTATTAGTGTACAGAAATGTTAATGATTTTTGATGGTGATCTTATATCCTACCACTTTACTGAACTCATCTATCAGCTCTAGAAGATTTGTTGTAGATTTTTCAGTGCTTTCTATGTATGTAATCATGCCATTGGCAAATAGTGAAATATTTACTTTGTCCTTTCCAATTTCTATGCTTTTTATTTTTTTTCTTGCATACATGCTAGAACAAGTACTTCAAACAAAATGTTACATAAGATCGGTGACAGTGGGCATACTCGTCTTGTTCCAGATCTTACAGGGAAAGCCTTTAACATTTCACCTTTGAGTACTTTATTTGCTGTGGTTTTTCATATGTACCCTTTATCATGTTTAGGAAGTTTCCTTCTATTCCTGTCTTTTGAAATCTTTTTTATCAAGAAATGATGCTGTATTTTATCAACTGCTTTTTCTGCATCAATAGAGAATTTTTTGTTTTTATCTATTAATGTGTTGTACTATATTGATTGATTTTCTTATGTTTAGCCATGTTTGCATACCATGGATGAAACCCAATTGATCATGGTGTATAATTAGTTTGATGTGTTGTTGAGTACTATTAGCAAGTATTTGGTTGAGGATTTTAGCATCTAAGTTCTTTAGAGAGATTTTTGTGTAGTGTTCATTTCTTATGGCATCTTTATGTGACATTGGTATTAGTATAATGTTTGAATCATAGAATTAGTTAGTCAATGTTCCCTCCTCTTCTATTTATTGGAAGAATTTAAGTAGGTTTGGATTTAGCTTAGATTTTTGACTTCCCTATTATCCTTGTGCTTATTCTGATTCTGTGCCCCTTATTAATTTCTACTTTCATTCCATTGTGGTGAGAGAATTACTTTGTAAAATTTCAATCTATTTAAATTCATTGTAAGTTTTTCTGTGACCTAGCATGTGGTCTCTCCTGGAGAATGATCCATGTGTACTCAGGAAGAATGTATATCCTGTTGTATTTGGTGTAATGATTTGTATCTGTATAATAGGTACAGATCCACCAAGGTATTATTCAAGGTCTGTTTCTTTAGGATCTCTGTTTTGATATGTTCTGTCTAAGGATAATAATACTGTATTAAAGTCCCCCCGTATAATTTTGGAGGCATCTATTTCACCACTTACTTTTGATAATATTTGCCCCATGTATTTTGGGGCATACTGGTTAGGTGCATAGATGTTTATGGTTTTTCTTTATTCTTGATATATTACCCCTTTTATTAATATGTAGCTTTCTTTGTCTATTACAGTAGTTTTGCATTGAAAGTCTATTCTGTCCGATATTAGTGTAACTACTCCTGCCTTTTTTAGTGATAGTTTGCATGTAAAATCATTTTCCTACGTTTCACTTGAAACCTCCTTGCATCTCTGGGTTTAAGGTGAGTTTCTTGTAGAGAGCATAGTGATGGGTAATGTTTCATATCCATTCTGCCATTCTGTGTCTTTTCATTGGAAAGTGTAAGCCATTAATATTTCACAATTTGATAAATATGCGTCTCAAGGTAGGCCTGTTAGGATTTATATTGTTGGGAGTCTGCTGCACTTCCTGGATATTTACATCCCTGTTCCTCAGAAGAGTTGGCAATTTTTCAGTCATTATTTCCTCCAACACTCCCTCTGCCCCCTTTTGCTTCTCTTCTCCCTCTGGGATGCCTGTAATGCTTATGTTTATGCATTTCACATTGTCATTCAATTCCATGAGTCTCTGATGAATTTTTTCTATCTGTTCTACCATCTGTGCGATTTCAGATGTTTTATCTTCAACGTCAATAATTTTTTCCTCTGGTTGTTCAAATCTGTTGTTATGTCCTTCTAGTGTATTTTTTATTTCTAGCATTGTGCCTTTCATCACTATCAGATCTGTTATCTTTTAACTTATGTTTACAATTTCTTCATATGCTTCCTCAGTATCTACTTAATATCCTTTGTTTTTAATTTTTTATTTATTTTTATTGTGGGTAAAAAATCAAAATTCTCACAATACATACAAACATTTGCAAAATGATATATAAATATATATGCATATATGTGTATTTGCTTACAAAAATGTTATATATATATATATATACATGTATTTTAAGAGGTGCTTAGATTACCCAAAATATTACATGGAACCCACTGGGATTCCCATGTTGCCCACCTCCCACACCTCCCACACATCCCACACAAACCTCTCCCACAAGTGTGGCCCACCACCCTCAATGAGCTTACACATCCTGGAGCCTTGCCACCAACCATAGACCACAGTTCACACCGTAGACCATTTTAAATCAGCACACACCACTCAGAGCTGAGTGGGAGAGAGTGTGGTCTACTTAATATCCTTTATCTCTTCCTTTATTTAATTAAGTTGATTCGGGATATTTGTTTGGACATCCTTGATTAGTTTTTCCACCTTCTGTGTCTCTTCCTGTTGTATAGCTTAGTTTGTCCATTAGACTAGGTCATGTCTTCCTGTTTCTTTAGTATGGCTTGTAATTTTTTTGCTAGTGTCTATGCATCTGTTTATCTTGCTGTGCTGTTTCAGTCAGTTAGCTTCTCTTTCTAGTCTAGGGTTTTATTTGATTTATTTTGCATGTCAGAGATCCTCTTTGGCACTTGGATCTGCTTATTCTATATTCTTGGGGTTGTCCATGTTCCCCAGAAAAAATATTAAGACCATAGAAAAGGGAGGAAAGGAGAGAAAATTAATAATAATAATAATAATAATAATAATAATAAAGCTAGGAAAAGAACCATAGATGAATCAGGAAAAATAAGTTATAAGAGTAAAAATCATAAATAATTAAAAGAAATATGAATAAAATGTTGAAGAAAAAAATGAAACAGGAAAAAAATTAGATTAAAATAAAAACCAGAATGATGAGAAGAAAGGAAATTAAGACTAAACAAGAGAAGGAGTAAGAGAACAGCAATGGAAAAGGGAAAAAGAAACAAAGAAAATAAAGAAAGGAAGAAGGGGAAATTGGAAAAAGGAAAAGAAAAGAAAAAAACAAGAAAAACAGCCTTTTCTCTTAGGCAACTAACAACTGTCTTAGGCTGCCAGTGTCCTCCTATCAATCACCCTGCAGCCTGCCCTCCACAGGTAAAGTACTTTGTTTCAGAGAAAAACAATATGCCCAATTCAGAGATACAAAGATTAGATTGTAGATTACCAGAGGCTGGGATGTGATGGGAGTAGGGAATGGGAATTTATTGCTTTTTGGGACAATGGAAAATTTTGGATATTGTGTTATTAAACTATTACACAATATTGTGAATGCAATTATTGCCACTGAATTGTAGCTTAACATGGTTAAAATACAAATTTTAAGTTATACTTATTTTAACAAAAAATAAATAAAAAATAAAAAATAATAAAATATTTAAAAACCTAAAAAAATCCCCTCAGTCTATGAGTTCCCTATCACAAGGTGCTGGCTAGGTGACTGACAACCTGTGGCTTCATTTCCTTTCAAGGCTGGATGGTCATCTTACAGTGCCTGGGCTGACTCTCCCTGCCCCCTATGCCTCAGACACATTGGGGTCTTTCAAAAGAGAGTACTGGGGATTGAACCAGGCACCTCATATATGTGAGACAGGTGTTCAACCAATGAGTTATACCCACTCCACCAGTCAAGCAAACTTCTGAAGGCTTTGTCTGCTGATCCCTGCCCCTTTCCCCCTCAAGCCAGTTGGACTTCTTACAGTTTGCTGGCTGTCTCTACTGTATCCCCTCTGTCCTGATCTGATAGGCACCTTTTGGCCTACCACCTCACTGACCCAAGTCCTCTCTCTCCCTGGGAAGCTGGGTGTGACAACCTGCCTGATCAGCTCCTTCCTCTCCTCTCCCTGGTGCCTATTCAGCACTGGCTGGTGTTTTTCTTTGTTAATTCTGTTCGACCCACCTTGTCTCACCTCCTCACTACAGCTCTCTCCCTCTCAGTCTGCTGGGTGCTCCTCACACACCTGTTTACCCTGAAGCTCCCCATGGGGTGTCTCTTTCAACCTCCACTGGCTGGATTAGCTACAGCCAAGATTAAAAGCAGGCTCAGCTAGCCAAATTCACTGCAGTGGAAACACTCTCCACTCTTGACCAGATCCTTCTTGCTCCCCAGGAGGATGAACTCATTTCCTTTCTCATTTGGCTGCAGTAAGCCTGGGTTGTAATGAAGCTATTTGCTTTTAGGGTGGAGATATGTGCTGTTTCCAGTTGCAGGGGTGAGTAACTCAACAGTATGCATTTCAGCCTCTTCATCTCTCTGTCCCTCTCCCTCCTGGACAATGTCCAGCACTCTCCACTTTGGCAGATCACCAAAGCAGCTCCTTTGGACACATTTTGTCCTTCCTCCATTGTTTTTTGTAAGAGAGTTGAGCTCTGCCTACCTACTCTGATGCCATCTTTCCAGAAGCCTCCCCTGAATCATCGCATATGTTTTGATATTTTTTATTCACATTATCATTTGTCTTAAAATATTTCTGAATTCTCTTGCAATTTCTTCTTTGACCCACTGATTATATAAGAGTGTTTTTTATTCTCCATATATGTAGCAGTTTGGCAGTTTGATAAGTTATGAATTACAAAAAGTAGATATTGGATTATGCTTGTAAACTGGTCTGTTAATCTGGGCATGATTAAGTTATGATTAGGGAATTGACTGGGCCACGTCAGTAGGGCCTTGAACCCCACCACTTGGTGGGTGGGGAATCAAAGATAAAAGGCATGGCAAAGGACAGATTTGGAGTAGTTTTGATGTTGGAGTTTTGGTGCTGAATGTTAATGCTGGTGCCCAGGGGATTAAGCACACAGATGACCTTGGTTGTGAGGAAGAAGAGAAAACTCCGGGAAAAGAAACGAGACGTTAGCATGATGGTTCACAGCTGGCCTTGTGGAAAGACGCAAAGTCTAGAGAGCCTTATAGCCTACAGCCTGACCTTGTGGAGGAAACAGAGGCGCTAAGCCCAGAGAGAAATGCAGCCCCAGGAAGAGAGGAGCCCAAGAACCCTGAACCCTAGCAAACGTCGGCAGCTGCCTTGCTCCAACACGTGGCAGTGGACTTTGGTGAGGGAAGAAACTTATGCTTTGTGGCCTGGTAACTGTAAGCTTCTACCCCAAATAAATACCCTTTATAAAACCCAACCATCAATAAAAAGAACACATCAGTGGGTCACCCTCTTTTGACAGACACTGTCCCTGTACTCAGAGGACTATTGCTGCTCCCTTGGAGACTGTGGCAGAGCTCTCCAGGCTAGGAATTCAGATTCCCTCATTTATTGTGTGATTGTCCACCCATCGTGACCATGCCCCATCTTTTGATCTTTAGAATGATTTTGTATATCTTTCATGTATATTCGGATGAACTAATTCCCATGAATCCCCCCTCCCAGACACCCCCCACCAATATATCATTTTACAAATAGTGGTATGTATTGTGAAAATTTTGATTTTTACCCACAATAAAAAATAAATTAATTTAAAAAAAGATTAAAAATAATAATAATAAATAAACAACAACAAAAAGCATCATTAAAAAAAAAAACCAACCAATTTCTGGTATTTTGCATCAGCACCTCTTTGGCTGACTAATACAACATATTTATGAATTTTCCCTTTATCTGTCTGTTATTGATTTCCATCTTCATTCTCGTATGATAAGAGAAAGTGTATTGTATATCTTCAATCCTTTTAAATTTACTGAGACATGTCTATTGACACAACATATGGTCTGTCCTGGAGAAGGATCCCTGCGTGCTTGAAAAGAATGCATATAATGCTGTTTTGGAGTACAATGGTCTATAAATATCTCTGAGGTCTAGTTCATTTATCATATTATTCAAGCTCCTCGTTTATTTATTCTCTGTCTGGATGTTCTATCCAATACTGAGGGTGGTGTTTTGAAATCATCAACTATTATTGTAGAGACATCTATTTCTCCCATCAGTTTTGTCAGTGTGTGCCTCATGTATCTTGGTGCCACCAGGTTAGGTGCATAAGTATTTATTATAGTTATTTCTTCTTGGTGAATTGCCCCTTTAATTAATTTATAGTGACCCTTATAAATAACAGTTTTGCATTTAAAATCTATTTTCTCTGATATTATTATCACTACTCCAGATCTTTTTCATTACTTTTGGTTGGAATAACTTTTTCCAAACTTTCAATTTCAACTTAGTTTTGTCCTTCGTCTGAGGTGAATCTCTTGTAGACAGCATATAGGTGGCTAATATTTTTTATCCATTCTATCAGTCTAATTCTTTTGAGTTGTGAGTTCAAGTCGCTGACATTCAATATTATTACTGTAAAACCATTACTTACTTAGTTCATTTTATCCTCTCATTTTCTGTTGTCATAATCTTACTATGTCTGTCTTTTTATAATTTAATTTAAATGTCCTAATAATCTTCAATTCTAAACTCTTCTCCAAGATTTTTTCCTTTCGTGCTGTAGAACTCCCTTTAGTATCTCCTATAATTCTGATCTTTTGATAACATACTCACTCAGTTTTTGTTTCTCTGTGAAGGCTTTAAACTCACCCTCATTTTTGAAGAACAGTTTTGCTGGATACAAAATTCTTGGCCAGAAAATTTTCTCTTTTATTACCTTAAATACATCATACCACTTTCTTCTTACCTCCGTAGATTCTTATGAGAGACTGGCACTTAAAATTTTCATGTTCTCTTGTATGTGAGGCTTTGCTTTCCTCTTACTGCTTTTGGAATCCTCTCTTCATCTCTGATATTTGTCATTCTGAATAGTACATATCTTGGAGTAGGTCTATTTGGATTTATTCTGTTTGGGGTGTGTTGTCTTTCTTGGATATTGAATTTGTGTCTTTCATAAGAGTTGGGATGTTTTCAGTCATTATTGCTTCAAATATTCTTTCTGTTCTTTTTCCATTGTTTTCTTCTGGCACACCAATAACACCTATGTTTCTGCATTTCATGTTGTCATTCAATTCCCTGGCATCTTGTTCCATTTTTCCTCTTTTTTTTTTTCACTTATTGTTCTCCTGTCTTTTGAAATTCAGTTGTTCTGTCCTCGATATCACTAATTCTCTCTTCAATCAATTCAAATCTGGTGTTATGTGCCTCTATTCTCTTTTTAATCTCATACATTGTGTCTTTCTTTGCCATAAGCTCTGTTGCTTTTATTTTCAGGCTTTCAAATTGTTCTTTATGCCGACCCAATGTCTTGTTAATAACCTTCATCTCTTTAGTCATATTTTTGCTCAATTCTTTGAATTGATTTAGGAGGTTTGTGTGATTATCATTGGTTAGTTGTCTTAAATCCAGTATCTCATCAGGACATTTAATTTGTTCCTTTGGTTGAGTTATCTCTTACTGTTTCTTAGTATGGCTTGTAATTTTTTTTAATTGTCTAGGCATTGAATATGTTAGTAAAGGTGAATTTACTCTGACAGTCAATTTCTCTATTGCCTAGTGGTTTTTTTCACAGCTCTTTGATCTTTGGTTCAACTTATTTGGAATCTTTATAATTGTCCATCTTAGGTTATCAATAATGGACCAGGGACTCCCTAATGGGGCACAGATTTTCTCCCAGGTGTTCTGGCTAAGAGAAACCTAAAAGAAATGTTTTTACTTGCAGTTTCCAGGCCAGCTAGCAAATAGCAATCATAGGTGGACCATTCCATGAGGTGTTTATTTCAATCTCCACTTACCCGTGTTTCTGGTATGGTCAGAGCCCAAATAAAAAGGGTGGCTTCGTTGGTCAAATTCACTGTAGAGAAATCACTCTCCCTCTTCAGACACACTTCCCCTCTCTCCAGGTAGGAAGATGTCTGTTCCCCTCTCAGTCAGCTGCAGTGGGTAACAGGTTTTTGCAGGCTGGGTGCCTTGAGGGTGGGGGGGGGGTGTCCTGACCACCATGGAGGTTTAACTCACAGTTGTCAATTTGGGTCCTTCATCTCTCTGTCTCTCATCCTCCTGGGCATTGTGCAGAACTTTCCTGGTCTACTCACTCCCAAAGCAGATTCCCTCAGGCTTTCTCCATTGGTTTTGTAAGAGTGTTGAGCCCTGCCTGCCTACTTTGATGCCATCTTCCTAGAACTCCAACCAGTGTATTTTTCATTTCATTTATTGTGGCTTTCATTCCCATCTGATCTATTTTTCTTTATATGCTTTCAAATTCCTTGTGCTCACCCATTGTCTTCTCAATATCCTTAGCCTCTTTAGCCATCTCATTGAATTTATTAGGGCAATTTGTTTGAACATCTATGATTAGTTGTCTCAACTCTTTTATGTAATCTGGATGTTTAGCTTGTTCCTTTGTTTATGGATTGTAATTTTTTGTTGACTATAAGTATTTATTCTGGTCGCAATTTTGCTCTTTAGTCGAGGGCTTTATAGTTGATTGGTTTGGTTCTACAGCTCCTCTTTGATACTTAGTTCAACTTATTTGGGAACTTTATAGTGTCTCATGTTTAGCCAAACTGATTTTTTCAGCCCCTTTTCATTTGTTTCTTGCCCTTTTTTCCTTGCTTGTTGTGTTGCAGAGGCCAAGAATGCATTTGGTGCCATAAGCCATGGATGCCGAATTTGCCTGCATTGTCTCAGGAACCAATGAAGCTTCTCCAAACTTTCTCCTACGCCAGGTGTAAGGATGGAGCCATAGCTGTGTGCTGTAATCCAAGATATGCACTCCAAGACCATCTGTGGTTGCCCAGAGAGATTGATGAAGGTTTATACCCCTTCCTTTCTTGCTTGGGATGGAGATGGAGCCACAGGTATGGGCAGCAAACTAAGCCATGCAGGTCAATATTGACCACAGTTGCCCAAGTAGACTAACAACGCACTGGCCCTCCTTCTCCACTGCCAGGTTTAGGGATGGAGCCTCAGATGTGCCCACTTATCTAGTATGTGTGGGCTGAAAGGGGCTGCAGTTGCCCAGAGAAGCTGAGAGAACTCCATCCCTCTTGCTCTGTCTGTCAGGGGTGGGGATGGAACACACATAAGCAGTGATCATTCTAGTCTGTGTACACATGAGCAATGATCAGTCTAGTCTGTGCACACATGAGCAGTGATCAGTCTAGTCCAAATTAGCTGCAGTTGCTCAGAGATGCTGAGTAAACACTGACCCCGCTTCCTGTCCTATTGGGGGTGAGGATATAGCCACAGGTTTGCCAAAAAATATAGTAAAATTCCAGGTTCAACTCCTGGTTGGCCCATCAATTGTTCCAATCTAACTCCTGAAGGGCATGAGTTGGGGCTCCTGTGAGATCAAAGAAGACACTTGGCACTGAGTCAGACATGAGTTTTATTGGGATTTAAGTACAGGAGAGAGTCTCTAGTGGTGGCAGGCTGGAGAATGAAGGTTTCACTCCGCAAAGAGGTGGGAAAATGAGGGGTAATATAAAGGGTCTTGAATGAAAGATATTTCATAGGATATGAGAACAGAGTTTCTGCTAGAGTCACACGATCCACACAGATTGGGGTCCTTGATTAAATAGTGCATTGTTTAGGACAAAGAATCAAGGACCAGACATTCAAATTGGTTTCCAGCAGGGAAGAAATTATACTTTCACAGTAACTAAGTAAAAATGAGCATTTACAATGTGTGTCAGTAAAGTTGAAGTTACATCTTTCTAATATAAGAAGGTTGTAAAGCAGTTCACAGATCAGATTATTCTTATAATTTCCTGATTGAGAAGTCTAATCATACTTTATCAGCCATGAGCCCACAAACAGTTATTTCTTAAGGCATGTGGTGTAACTATTAAGAAATGTAATGCTGACTTGAAGTGGAAATAACTGAAAAGGTTGTGGGGAAAAGTGCAAAGCTATACATATATGCTACATTGAATCTGTGTAGGCCACTATGACTGCAGTTACCAGAGAGACTGAGGGAGCACTGTTAATTCTGCCCTTTCAGGGGTGGGGATGTTAGCACCGGTGTGCCCAACAATCTAGTCTGTGCTTGCCAAAAGCACCTGCAGTTGCCGAGAGAGGTTTAGGGAACACTGACAAACTTGCTGTCCTATAGGGGTTGGGGATGGAGCTTCCAACAATCCAGTCTCTGCAAGCTAAAAGTGCCTGCAATTGCCCAGACAGGCTGGGGATCCACTGCCCCCCTCCTATCCTATCATGGGACAGGGATGGGGCCACAAGTACCCAAGAATCTAGTCCATGCAAGCTGAAAGTGAAAACAGTTGACAGGAGAGGCTGTTGCATGTCCGTCCAGCTTCCTCCCTATCAGAATTGTGGCTGGAACCTAGGCTATGGCTGCAATCTGACCTGGGTGGAAAGAAGCCAGTCTCTACCCTCACTGTGATTTTCAATCATGCCCTCTTCCCCTCAAGCTCGGGGCAGAGTTAAAATTGTGAACCCTGGCCTTTTTCTGACCTAGACAGTTTCATACTTTATCTATTCTTAATATTAGAGTTTAGCCAGGCAAATTTACTAATTAGTATCTGAAGTCAGTGCCCTACCATCTCTTCCTCCTCATTTTATGGAAATGGAGCTTCCAAATCCAGCCAGAGAATAGATCCCAAAGTGGCTTGCACTTCCTATGGGGGATGGGCCTCAGCCTCCGTGGTGTGTAATGAATTACTCATGAATCTTTATTGTAGATAGGCAGTCTCCTTCAATTCTTCCAAGGATGTTGCAGGATGGTGTTACAGTCCCCTGGGACACCCAAACAGGTGTTTTAGATAGCTCTGGGTCATTACTAACTGCATTGTAAGATGAACTGACTCTTGGAACTCCTTAGTCTGCTGACATCTTGTCCCTTCTCCCTTCTATATAATTTTTGTCACTTTTTTATTTTTAAAAGTTACTTCTATTACATAAATGTTACAGAGAATAAGTAAGGGATTCCCATTTGCCCTGCTCCCCACACCTCCCACATTATTTCACATTGGCAACATCTTTCATCAGTGTGGTACATTTATTGTAATTGATAAACACATTTTGGAGCATTGCCACTAAGCATGGCTTATAGTTTACATTGTAGCTTACACTCTCTCCCATTCGGCTCTGTAGGTTATGGCCAGATATATCACAGCTCGTATCTGTCATTGTAATGTCCTTCAGGATGATTCCTAAGTCCTGAAATGCCCCCATATTATACCTGTTTTTCCCTCTCCATAACCATGGTATTTCTTACATTGCTATAATCACAATAATTCTATAGTAGAATACTAATATGTTAACTTTAGTCCATAGTTTGTTTTCCAGTCCTGAAGATTATAGGGTGGTGATGCCCATGCCACCATTAATTGAGGGTTCTTTGATAACATATATCTGATGGATGGGACTCTCTTGCTTGCAGTTGTAGGCACTCTCGGTTCCTTGGTATGTTGTTCGCCCATCATCTCCTCCCAGTTAGTTGTCCTGGGTGAGTCTATTGAACCAGAGAATAGGTGTTGCAACTCTGTTCAGATTCAGGGCTTAGTTTATACATGGACAGCCCAAAAAAATCAAGTCTTTTGGATGTACACCTACCAACTCTAGTACCTATTATAGGTTGCAATAGAAGGACAGAAGAGTCATGCATAGAGAAAACATTGCTGAGTCTAACTCTGTCACACTGGGGAGCATAAATATCAGATTAGGCCCCACTGGAAAGGGGCCAAATTCCTGAGCTATCCACCCAGACTAGAGTGTCTGGATGTCTCCATATCCCTGAGGAGCTTTGAGATTTGGGGAAGTGTCTACTTTGGCTATTAATGAGATCCTATTGAGATGTGCATAAGCGCTACCTCAGGGATGGCCTCCCAACTCACATTGAAGTCTCCTAGTCATACAAACTCATTTGTATTTAGCTTTTCCCCCTTTTGGTCAAGGTCTTTCTTTTGCTCCAGATACATTGCTTGTTGGTACTTGGTAGCAATCCCTCGGTGCCAGGGAGGTTCAACCCCAGGAGTCATGTCCCATGCTGGGGGGAAGTTATTGCTTGTGTATGCTGAGTTCGGCTTAGAGAGAGTCCACATTTAAGGAAAAAGGAGGCTCCCAGTATGTAACACTTAGGCAGCCTACATCACTAGGCTAAGTTTCAATTTCAAGAGCAAAGGCTCATAAGCACAGTCATAAATATCAAGGGTCCTTCAATGAACCATCCTCCTTCACAAGTCATTGTCCCTGTACCTGGGGCATTCTTGTTGTTCCATTAGAGAATGTGGCAGAGCTCCCCTGGATGGAAAGTTGGTATTCATTTGGTTATCATGTGAATCTTCACCCACTGTGACAATGCCCCACAAACATTTAAACACATTTGTATACTTTATATGTATACCCAGGTGAACTTTCTCCCATATATCCCCCCTCCTTGACACCTCACATCAATGATCCTCCCCTGTCTGGGTTGTAACCCTTCTGTGATTTAAAACCTCTCCAATATAATAGCTACCTACAGTTAACAATAAAATAAAATAATAATGATTAGTTTTATACCTAGGAAGTAAAATATAGAACACATTAATAAAAAGTAAAAATAAAATAATATTTTTAAAAATTGGGATATTAAAAAATAATGAAAAATATTTAAAGAAAATAAAACTTTTTTTGACATTTTGCCTTACATCACTGTAAGACTGTTGTACTGTATGTACAGTGACATTTTCTTCCATTTATTCCCCAATGTCTTACTTTTTTTCACTTTTTGTTCAAAGAAGTTTTAGGTCATGGTAGAGTGACATACAGAATACAGAGGATCCCCATATACCCAACATCCTCCCCTTTTTCCCCTTTCCCCCATCAATAACATTTAATGTGTGGATGGTACATTTGTTACAACTGATGCACAAATATTGAAACATAGCTACTAACCATTGTCAATGATTCACATTATGGTTTACATTTTGGACCATATACATTGATAAAATCTGATAAAATTTAATGTGACCTGTATCCATCATTGTAAGATCATGCAGAACACTTCAATCGCCCCCAAAATGCCCCATGTTTCATCTATTTTATTCCTCCCTTCCCACCTCTTTGGGCCCACAGTGACCACCAGTCTTCACTCCTTGAAGTACAAGATTCATAGTTACTTACATCTTCACTGAGGGCTTGACATACTGCTCTGTCCTCCCCTATTAGACACCACCAATGTTCTCAAGTGACTCCCGTCCCTCTGTTTGAGAACATAGTGGGCCTCCCTAGGATGGGAGTCTAACACCTTTCCACTAATTATGTGGGTTTTTAACCACTGATGCAAAACACTATGACAAAATGACCAGTCAAACGCTTCCTAGAAGCCTGTCCCAGTTGTGCCTTGGCCTGAATACCCTCCATTCAAGACCCTAAACCAGTAACCTCTCCTTGTCATATTGCCAAATGAGCATTTCCAACATTGTAATTTCAACCACATACCCATCAATCACCAGTGTTCACCTGCTCCCTCCCCCAACCCTCCCCCCAGTTCCATGGGTCATCAAACTCACTCTTTCCACCTTATCCCTTGTCAAACATGCACCACCCAACCCAATATTATCACTAAACCCTGGTGTTTTAGCCAGCCAAAGGGGTGCTGATGCAAAATAACAGAAATCTGTTGGTCTGTATAAAGGGTATTTATTTGGGGTAGAAACTTACAGTTATAAGGCCAAAAAGCATAAGTGTATTCCTTCACCAAAGTCTGTTGCCACGTGTTGGAGCAAGACAGCTGCTGATGTTTGCCAGGATTCAGGCTTCTTGGGTTCCTCTTTTCCTGGGTCTCCATTTCTCTCAGGCTCAGCTCCTCTATTTCCTCTACAAAGTCATCTGTAGATTATGAGGCTTTCTAGCTTTGCCTGTCTCCGGGCTTAGGCTTGCTTTTCTCCACAAGGCCAGCTGTAGACTAACAGGCGAATAGCTTGTCTCTTCCTGGGGCCTTCTCTTCTTCCTCATAACCAAGCTCCTCTGTGTGCTTGCTTCTCCAGGCTCCAGCATTAAAACTCTGCATCAGAACTCCAACTCGAAACTCCAACTCTCTCCTTTGCCATGCCTTTTTATCTTTGATTCCCCACCCACCAAGTGGCAGGGCTCAACACCCTACTGATGTGGCCCAATCAAAACCCTAATCATAACATAATCATGCCCAGATGAACAGACCAGATTACAAGCATAATCCAATAACTATTTTTGGAATTCATAACTATATCAAACTGCCAAAATGTTACACCCTGTCATATCCCTTCACTACACAACTACAGACTTCCATCTTGTCTAGAATTCACCCATATGGGCGTTGGCTCACAAACTTCTTCTCCCTTTCTATTTCCTGTAAACCTATCTTTCTGACTCTAGCTCTGTGTGTCTGCTCAGTTTCCTTAATTTATATCAGTGAGGTCATGTAATATTTGTCCTCCAATGCATGGCTTGCTTCACTCAACTTAATGTCCTCAAGGTTCATCCATGTTATCCCGTGTGTTAGTATTGCTTTCCTTCTTACAGCTGAATAATATTCCATTGTATGTATATACCACATTTTGTTAATCTATTCATCAGTTGATGGGCATTTGAGTTGATTCCAGCTTTTGGCAATAGTGAATAATGCCACCATGAATACTGGTGTGCATATATCTGTTCATGTCCCAACTTTCAATTCTTCTGGGTATATAACCAGCAGTGGATCTATAACCAGATCTATAATTAGTTTTTAGAGGAACTGCCAAACTGTTCTCCACAATGGCTGCACCATTCTACATTCCCATCAGCAATGGATGAGTGTTCACATTCCTCCACATCTTTTCCAACACTTGCAGTCCTGTTTTTTTTTTAATAGCTGCCAGTCTGATGGGTGTAAGATGGTATCTCATTGTATTTTGGATTTCCATTTCCCTAATAACTGGTGAAGTTGCACATCTTATCATATGCTTTTTTTTTTATTGTGGGTAAAAATCAAAATTCTCACAATACATACAAACATTTGCAAAATGATATATAAATATATATGCATATATGTGTATTTGCTTACAAAAATGTTATTTATATATATATATACATATATTTTAAGAGGTGCTTAGATTACCCAAAATATTACACGGAACCCACTGGGATTCCCATGTTGCCCACCTCGTTCATTATCATATGCTTTTTAGCCATTTGTATTTGTTCTTTGAAGAAGTGTCTATTCTAATCACTTGCCCATTTTTTAAGTGGGTTGTTTGTTTTTTTATTTTCAAGGTGTAGGATTTCTTTTTATATGATAGATAATAAACTCCTTTTAGAGATATGGTTACCAAATATTTTCTCCCATTGGGTAGGCTGCCTTTTCATTTTCTTGAGAAACTCCTTTGAAATGCAGAAGTTTTTAATTTTGAGGAGCTCCCATTTTTCTATTTTTTCTTTCACTGCTTTTGCTTTGGGTGTGAAGTTCGTGAAATCATTTCTTATTAAGAGGTCCTATAGAGGTTTCCCTACATTATCTTCCAAGGTTTTATGGTTTTGGTTCTTATATTTAAACTTAGATCCATCGAGTTAATTTTTGTATAAGTTGTGAAATGGTGTTCCTCTCTTATTCTTTTGGACATGGATATCCATTTCACCAAGCACCATTTGCTGAAGAGGCCATTCTCTCCCAGTTGAGTGGTCTTGGTGGCCTTGTTGAATATCAGATGACTGTATATGCAAGGATCTATATCGGAACTCTCGACGCAGTTACATTTGTCAGTATGTCTATCCTTGTGTACGTACCATTCAGTTTTGAACACTGTAGCTTTGTAGTATGTTTTACACTCAGGTAGTGTGATTCCTCTGACTTCCTTTTTCTTTATCAATATGTCTTTGGCTATTTGGGGCCTCTTGCCCTTCCCAATAACTTTCACAGTTACTTTTTCCAATTCAGTAAAAAATACTGTGTTGATTTTTATTGGAATTGCATTAAGTCTGTATATCAGTTTGGGTAGGATAGATATCTTAATGATATTTAGTTTTCCTGTCCATGAACAGGGAATGTTCTTCCATTTATTTAAGTCTTCTTTGATTTCCTTTAACAGTGTTGTGAAGCTTTCTGCATATAAGTCATTTAAATCTTTAGTTAAATTTATTCCTAGGTATTTGATTCTTTTAGTTGCTATTGTAAATGGTATTTTTTTCTGATTTCCTCCTCAGATTGTTCATTATTGGTGTACAGAATTGTTACTGATTTTTTCACATTGTGACTTTATTGAACTCATTTATAAGTTCTAGAAGCTTTGTTGTAGATTTTCAGGGCTTTCTATGTATAAGATCATGTCATCTGCAAATAGTTTTACTTCTTCCTTTCAATTTGGATGCCATATATATATATATATATATATATTTTTTTTTTTTTTTTTCCTAAAGTGCTCAAGCAAATACTCTTAACACAGTGTTAAACAAAAGCAGTGGTACTGGGCATCCTTATCTAGTTCCCAATTTTAGAGGGAAAGCTTTTACGATTTCACCTTTGTATATTATGTTTGCTGTGGGTTTTTCATATATATCCTTTATCATGTTCAGAAAGTTTCTTTCTATTCCTATCTTTTGCAGTGTTTTTATCAGGAAACGGTGCTGTATTTTTTCGAATGCCTTTTCTGCATCTATAGAGATGATTATGTGATTTTTTTCTTTAAATCTCTTTATGTGGTGTATAACATTGTTTGATTTTCTTATAATGAAACATCCTTGCATACCAGGAATGAAGTCCACTTGGTCATAGTGTATAATTCATTTGATGTGTTGTTGAATACATTTAGCAAGTATTTTGTTGAGGATTTTAGCATCGAGGTTCGTTAGAGAAATTTGTCTGTAATTTTCCTAGTATATTTGTACTTATATTTTGTAAAAAGAGTTATATATGCAATATCACCCATATTTGTGTTTTGCATGAGGTTTTGCTACCTTTTACATTCCCATGTTACAAATTTTAGCTTTCCTTCTAGTGAAGTATATGACCTAGACTTTCTCTTTCAACCACTGTCATATCCATACAATAGCACTGCTAGTTACAAACACCATAATATGCTATCACCATTTCTATTCATTTCCAAAGATTTTCAACTTTTTAACAATTCTGCACAGATTAACCCTCAGATTTCCATTCTCTACCTTCCTTCTATTTTCTGGTGACCTGTATCCTAATTACTAACTTCATGAATTTACACAATATATTTAGTTCATAATAGCAAAATCATACAGTATTTGTCCTTTTGTTTCTGGCTTGCTTCACTCAACATAATGTCCTCCAGGTTCATCCATGTTGTCATATGCTTAACAACTTCATTTCTTCTTAATGCTGCACAATATTCCATCATGTGTATACACCACAATTTGTTTATCCATTCATCAGTTGATGGACACCTGGGTTGTTTCCATCTTTTGGCATTTGTGAATAATGCTGCTATGAGCATCTGTGTGAGTATGTCTGCTCATGACTCTGCTCTCAGTTCTTCTGAGTATACTTAGTAATTGTATTGCTAGGTCACATGACAAATCTATATTCAACTTCCTTAGGAAATGCCAAACATTCCTGCACAATGTGTTTACCATTCTACATTCCCACCAATAGTGAATAAGTGTTCCTATCACTCTACATCCTCTTCTACATTTACCGTTTTCCAATTTTTAATAGCAGCCAGACTAATAAGTGTGAAATTATATCTCATTGTAGTTTTGATTTTCATTTCCCTAATTGCTAGTGTTATTGAACATTTTTTCATATGTTTCTTCACCATAGGTGGTCTTTTAATGTACCCAAAGTGAATTTGCTCAGTAGATTAGGATCCCTTTGGACGAATACTTGTTACTGAACTGATGTGTCTCTACATCAAGTGAATCCCTGTTACCTGAAGAACATGATTAGTGACAGTGGCAGTCTGTCCTAGAAAGCTTAGTCACAAGGACATCATGATCATGAGATTGTCTACTGTGTTTCTAGCACCTTCCCCTAAGACAAGTATGCTTCAGCCTACCATTACTCTGTGTTTACTTAAGAGTGCAAATGCAGGCCCATTGAGAATGCTTTTCTTATTTCTCTGATTTAAAAAAAAAAATAGTGTTAAGGAATATATTGCACACTGAATATTTTCACCAAAATAAATAGAAATTTTGAAATAATGTTGCAAGTCTGGATTTACTGAATGCATTTTCAGGAGGCAAAAACCCATAAAGAAAAGAAAAAAAGTTAACAGAAGCATTCCATGCTTAATGAGTTTTTGTTAGGGAATTGGGGTTTTTCAATCTTTGAAATTCATCCTAACAAGTCAACTACATAGTCACAGTTTAAACAGCAGTGCCATGTCACCACAGGTTGATGAATTCATAGAAATGAAATCATACATTGCTAGTCAACAGAAAGGCGCTGCTGAAAATCTCAAAGAGGCCCCTGCTCTTACATGTCAAGGATTTAATCACAAAATCTCTTACCAGGTTTGTGGGTATTTTTTTCCTTTCTTGTTTGAAATCACAATAAACTTAAGTTTTCCAATAGAAATTTCTCACCTTGAAATGTATTTTTCATGTGGTTCTTTGCCTAGTGTTTTCACCTTGTCATAAATCTCATTCAATGAAATCCATACTTGGAGTAAAATATTTGCTCAGAATCTTGTTTCAGTGTATTATTCCCACCACCTGCTGGTGAGTCTTTCACTGTCTTAACTCAAGCACAAGTTACTAGTTGCAGAACTGTGGAACCAACTAATCCTCTAATCCAGAAAGAGCTTAAAATGAAAGAAAGGAAACATTTTATATTGATCATGTTACCTGCTGTTTACTCCAAGTTTTGAAAGTGAAAAGAGGAAATATAGGAAAGAATTTTTAGAAGTTGCAATATGTTTATCCTTCTATACTTTATCCCATTTTTTAATTTCCTTACAGAGAATAATTAAAGTTCAAGCTCATCAGAGCTGAATTCAGTTTTTGGAACTTGCAAATAAATAATGGTGTGATTTTTAGTGGGTTAGCTGTATAAGTAAACTAACAATTGCATCTACCCAGGGTTCAACAAGGATGCACAATATTTTCAAAAAAGCACAAACAAATGATGTGTTTGAGTATGATAAGTATATTTTTAAGTAATAATAAAAATATAATGTAGTGGCACCCATGTTGCTAATAGCACATATCTCTAGCACTTTCCAATTCTCATCTAATGTTCATTGTGTACCATTCTATCTTATTTCTAGCTTAAACTAGAGACTCCTAGCTCCTTGAAGTCAAGGTCTATACCTTACTACACATCCTTCACACCCATACCAACAATGTTTTGCATATAGTTGGCACCTATCTTAGTTTTCTAGGCTGCTTAAGCCAATACTGTGCAATGGATTGGCTTAAACAATGGGAATTTAATAACATGGCTTTACAGCTAAAAAGAAGTCCAAATCAAGGAGTCATAAAGTAGTGCTTTCTTCCTGAAGACCAGAGTTCTGGGAGTGACTGCTGGTGATCCTTGTCTCCTCTGTCACATGGCAAGGAACATGGCAGCATCTGCTGTATTTTCCCTTCTCTTCCAGTTTCCATTAATTTCAGTTTCTGGCTGCTCCTTCTGTGGGTCTTTCTCTCTCTTTCTCTCTCTCTTCTTTCTTTTTCTCTTCCATTGATAAGGACTCTAGTAATAGGATTAAGACTTATCCTGAATGGGCTGGACCCCACACACCTTAGCTGAAGTAACATCATCCAAATATCATACTTAAAATGGGTTCACACCCATAGGAATGGATTAAATTTAGGAACATGTTTTTCTGGGGTACATAGAGCTTCAAAGCATCACAGCACTCAACAAATGTCTGTTAATTTGAATGTTGTTTTTGCTATTTTTTTTCTACGAACTTACATATAAAATTTGAACGCATTTGTTAGACTACAAAACTTTCAGGGTTTTGAAATGCATGTTTGTATGTGCAAAGGTGGATAATATTTTAAGCTATTATTTATGTTACCCATTCTTGTCTCTTAAATTGCTATAAGATTTGAATGGATGATGACAATTCTGACAACTAGAGGCATGGGACAGGGTCAAGGCAGGCACAAGGAGTTTAAAGTAACAAATATTTTCCAGTAAACATCCAGCTTCATCACAGGTAGTTTGTTACATGTTTTTTCCCAGAAAATAAAACTAAAATGCTTGCATTCTTTAAGGAGGTAATGATAGTATAATATTCTCTGCTTTCACTGACAAGAAGTCACCATTTGTATCACATATCTCATTATAGAAAGGGTTAAATTGAGTTAGAAAATAAATTCATCTTTATTAAAATATTATGGGTTTCTACCCTGAGAGTAACCTTATATCTTAAATACATTTAAAAATGCACCAAACATTTCCCCGTTCCTCTAACTGAACAGCTGTGTCATTTTCACAAGATACAGACTGACATGTGGGTGGTGGCAGTGGGAGGTGGGGAGTTCCTGGCATGGTGTCTATTATATTAAGAAAAGTTTTATGACTACTTTTAAATAAATTAATCCAGGGTTTGGATGTGGCTCAACTGGTTGGGCGTCCGTCTCCCATATGGAGGGACCCGGGTTCGATACCCGGGACCTCCCGGTAAAAAAATAAATAAATTAATTAATTAATTAATTAATTAATCCAGACAGTGACCTAGTTGTTATATGATATATATTTATATATGTGTGTATATATATGCACTCACACACACATATATGTACACACACTCCTACACACCATTAGAAGCAGCTGAGAGACTGTGATCTACAAATTAGATATTTTTCCATTTAAACTATTTTCCACAAATGTTTGTAGGGATTTTATTGAAAATATCACATATCTTAAATACACAATTCCTTTTGAATATTCTCAATTTGTTACCAAAATAATTGTTTCTTTCCAAAACACTTAAAAACAAATTTAACCAATTATCAAATGTGTGAATTAATTTTATTTGCATTTTCCTCGAATATGATATAAGTTTAAAATGTAGGACTTTATTCCTTTGTGACATGAACCCATGTACTTTCATACTCTCATACAGCAATGAATAAGACCTATAGCATATACTGCCCTTCAATTGTGCACAGAGCATCTATTGATATTAGTGAGGTTTTTGCCTGGACTGAGTATGGTCATTTTGTGTGGTGCAAAGGGGTCATTTTGTTGTGCTTTGCATATTGGTTGTTGCAGATTGTAGTGTGTACCTCATTTCTCAAGTGCTTAGGGATCCTTACAGAGGAAAAGTAGTACATAAATTGAAAATATTATTGTTTAAAATTTAATTTAATTTAATTTTTATAAGAAAAATAAACACTTTTATTAATGGGTTAGGAAGGGAGGGTGGAATTATTTGATTTTTTGGCCCTTGATTTTCCTCACATAGAAATCCAGCTCCTTGCCCTTTAGCATATAGCCATCTGCTCAGTCACACTGGCCTGGCCTAGAAACAATGCATGCAAGAAGCTTGCCCTGCTGGAGCTGTTCTTCCAGAAGACTGTTGATCTTGGTGTTCTTTGTCCTTTCATGATATTTCTTCTGAATTTTCTTTGACACTTTTTTTGATTAAAATCTCTTCCTCCTCAGGATTCAGTTTGGCAACCTTCTTGTGGCCCAAGGGCAGAGTATAGTGAGACTTGTACCACTGTTTGTATGGTGTGTTGTCAATGAGCACAATATAGTTCTTCACCAGGTTCTTGGTGTGGGCCAGCTCATTATTAGATGTATTGGATGCATGGATGATCCATTTTTTGTGTGTGAGTACAGCTCTCAGAACCCGAGGAGAAGTTTCCTACATCCAGCCTCAGGGCACGGAAGTTCTTGTTGCCTCCTTGCACATGAACTCTGTGAATGTGGTGGTGGCCAATCTTAGTGTTGGCAGCCAGGCGTCCAAGCTCATATTTTTGCTTCTTGTGGTAGGGCTTTCTCTTTCCACTGGTCTTATGGCGCTTGTGCCACTTGTCTCCGGAGATGCTTATGTGAGAGGGCGAGAAAGGACTCAGGGCCCGAGCCCCCCCAACCCCAGTACTCTTGTGAGGTGGAGGGGTTAAATAGAAATTCTTCTATTTACTAGTTCTCTAAATCATGCATAAACAAGAGTGCAAATCAGATGCCCAGAGAGAGTTCCAGAAAATACAATGATTTTAAGTCAACAATTTTGAAATTATTCATGTGTTCAAACATATTTTAACCCATTGAAAATGAAGCAATTTAGTTTTTTTTTTTTTAATTCAAGAGAAGAGCAATAGCAATAAGGGGGTAAAAACAACTATGGGAATTAATCTTGTCAACTGAACTTCCACTCTAGAGAGGCTGGAGCCCTCAGGGTGGGCAGCAAGCCCTTTGCCCTGCCATCCCTTCCATATCAACTTCTTTAGACTTGCCAGAAAAAGGCAGGTGCTGAGCACTTACAGTGCCAACACTGCCCTCTCCTCTATGGACAGTGATGGGGGAAGAACCTGGAGGATGAAAGATCTACCTTAAAATTTTACTTTAGTTTCTTTTTTATTGTAAAACCTGGAGAAGATCAGGCTTCTTCTCCCAAGAAACAACATGGAAAATGAAGATCATTAACAAAAGTAGGTTTGTCTAGAATTTCAACTATCTTCACCCCAGTCAAAAGCTCAGAATTGAACATTTTAAGTTAAATACACTGAGCTCCTCTTCCTATGATTAAAGAAATTCATTTTTAGGGAACTGCTATTCACTGGGAAGCAAATCAAGCCCTATCCTTAATGGTGACTGCTGTACACTGTTATGAACAGACACAGTCCCTGATTATGCCAATGCACTTCACAAATATGATTTTTTCTGATTATTTTTCTGGACCACCACAGACAGACTGTTGTCTTTGATTCTGACATATTCTACATGCATACATACATGTGCTTCTGTGGTCATAAATTCAAAATAAAAAACTGATGTTAATTAAATATGAATACTACCTATACCTCAACAGTTAGACTGTGAATAGTAAAATATTAAGAAAAATGATATTCTTCTATGCAATAAGTCCACCCAGATAGTTATTGCTGCAGTTTGGAATCATGTGCCATTTAAAGTCCAATAAACTGCTACCCTTGGTCCATATTGTTCCATTGTTTGTGATGGGGAAAGGCAGTCAAACTAGGTTTGTGACATTATATAGATAAAACAAGAGTTTGATTGCATGAGTTTTTTTTCTGTTTACAATTGACTGTACTGAAATGGTGTGGGCACCGTTTAAGTAGCTGAAGTGATGAAAAGACACATCTCATAAACTGATCAGTAAGTGGTCACTTTCTTTACTGTTTTTGTTTTTTTCTGTGAAAGCATCCTATGTCGTAGCAAGTGTGTGTGTAAGGGAAGAGGGGAATATGTTTGTGATTATGGGAATGTGCCTAAACACATATACTTTCTTTTTTTTATTTTAAAATATTTATTCAAATGAAGTGGCATAACATTGTAAATACATAATTATATGGCATGGAAATATATAAAGCAAACATTAAAAGAAAATAGAGAAATAAAAAATAGTAACAAAATTAAACTGTTTAAGATATGGCACACTAAAACTGATAGAACAATGTAAAAAGTAAGTATATTCTAATTTATTTTTTAATTTTTTTAAAGATACTTAGATTACACAAATATTATCCAAAAAACATAGGGATTCCATATGCCCCGCTGCCCACACCACCCACACCCTCCCACATAAACAACATCATTCATTAGTGAGGCACATGCACTGCAATTGATAAATGCTGGGATGCTGCCACTGACCATGGAACATAGTTCACATTGTAGTTTACACTCTCTCACACATAATTCTGCAGGCTATGGGAAGTTATATAATGGCATATATCTCTCATTGCAATGCCATTCAGGACAATTCCCAAGTCCCAAATAAGCCCTCGCATTACAACTGTCTTTCCCTCCCCCTGACCCCAGAGCTTTCAGTGACCACAGCCTCCACATCAATGCTGTAATTTCTTCCATTGCTAGAGTCACAACAAGTTTATTGTAAAATACCAGTGAGTCCACTGTAGTCCTTAGTTCATTCCCCAATCCTGAGGATTCTGGGATGGTGATGTCTACTCCAATTCTAATTGAGAGGGGGCTTTGATCCCATACAGCCAATGCATGGGACTCTCTTGATTGCAGTTGTAAGATCTCTCATTTCCTTGGTATGGTGGTTGTCAAACTTCACGTCCTTGTTTGTGGTCCTAGGCGAGTCCAATGAACAGGAGAGGTGTTGCAACTCCACTGAGGCACAAAGACCAGCTGGCACTGGATAGCATAAAGATTCAAGTCTCTTGGATATACACCTACAAACTCCAGCACTAAATGTACATTCAAATAGAAGGGACAGGTAAGCCACGATTAGGGAAGCCACAATTGAGTCCAAATCTGTCACTCTCAGGAGCACAAACTCTAAAAGGAGAGCCCACTGGCAAGTCACCAAACTCTGGAGCTATCTGCCCTGACCAAATGACCTGGGTGTCTCCAGAGCCCTCAGGAGCACCACTATTTGAGGTAGTATCCACTTTGGCAGTCTATGAGATCTTGCTGAGATGGGTATAAGCATTACCTCTGGGACGACCTCCTGACTCACTTTGAAGTCTCTTAGCCATATAAAATCATTTGTCTTTAACATTTCCTCCTTTTATTCTAGGTCTTTTACCAGTTGCATTGGTAGTTGGTGCTTGGTAGTAATCCCATGGTACCAGGGAGGCTCATTGGGGGGAAGGTAATTATATGCTGAGATTGGCTTAGAGAGAGACCACATTTGAGCAAAAAGAGGTTCTCAGGAGGCAAATCTTAGGCACACCACAACACTAGGCTGTTTAAATTACAAGAGCAAAGGCTCACAAACATAATCATCAATATTAAGGACCAATCAATGGACAATCCATCGTCCCCAGTCATTGCCCATGCACTTGGGGGACAATCACTGCTACATTAGAGAACATGGCAAAGCTCTCCAGAATGGGAATTCAATATTTTCTTGGTTATTGTGTGACTCTCCACCCACTGTGACAATGCCCTGTGAACATTTGAACACATTTATATACCCTATATGTATGTCCAGGTGAACTTCCTCCCATGTAAACTTCATCACTGATACCCCACACCAATGATCCTCCCCTGCCCCAGTTGTCACCCTTCTGTTATCAAAATCCTCTTCCAAAATGAAGCCAGTAAAATAGCCAAACACAATTAATAAAAAAATGAAATAAAAATGGTAGGTTTAAATACAAGAAATAAAATATGTATAATTTAAATAAAACTAAAATTAAAATAAAATTTAGAAATTGAGGTATTAAAAAAATAATGAAAAATATGTTAAAATTTTTTTGACATTTGCCTTTCTTCACTGCAATATGTGTTGACCTGTATGTAGAGTTACATTTTCTTCCATTTATTCCCCAATGTCTTACTTTTTTTTTCATTTTGTTTTCAAAGAGATTTTAGGTCACACTAAATTCACACACAGAATGCACGGGACTCCCATATACCCAACAACCTACCCCCTTTCCCCCTTCCCATATTAATACCTTTTTATTTGTGTATGGTACATTTGTTACAACTGAGATACAAATAATGAAATATTGCTACTAACCATGATCTATGGTTTACATTATAATTTACATTTTAGACCATGCACTTTTATAAATTTTGATATTTAACATGGCCTGTTTACATCACTGCAAGATCATGTAGAACACTTCCATTGCCCACTAAATAACCACTGTTCCATCTATTCTATTCCTCCTCCCACTCCCCTTGGGGCCCACAGCTACAACCCAGCTTCACTCCATAGATGTCAAGATTCATAGTCTGCAACTGCAAGCAAGATAGTCTGATCCACCTTATCCATGGGATATAAGCCCTTTCTCAATTAGAGGTGCAGTGGACATCACCATTGAAGAATCCTCAGGATTAGGGAAAGAACTATGGACTAGAGTCGACTTACTGATATTCTACTATAGACATATTGTGATACTATAAACAGAAGAAATTACAACATTGATGTGGAGCCAGTGGCCAGTGGCCACTGAAGGCTCTGGGGCAGGGAGAGGGAAAAACAGTTGTAATACGGGGGCTTTTTATGAACTTGGGAATCATCCTGAATGACATTGCAATGACAAATATAGGCCATTTTATATCATCACATAACATTCAGAACTCGTGAGAGAGAGTGTAGACTACAATGTGAACTATGGTCCATGCTTAAGTGCAAAACCTCAGGGTGTGTTTATCAATTGCAATGAAAGTGCCACAGTAATGAAGGATGTTTATGTGGGATGGTGTGGGAGCTGTGGGGAGTGAGGCATATGGAAATCTCTATATTTTTTGGGTAGCATTTATGTAATTTAAGTATATTCTAAAAAATAAAAATACATATTATTGAAAAATTCATACTTACTTGCAACAAAACTGAGGTATTGACACACTGGTTTGTTCTCCCCTATTAGGAACTGTCCAGCTATCAAGAGACTCCTGCCCCTCTGTTTGAGAACATATTGGTCCTCCCCAGGATGGGAGTACAACATCTTCCCTCTCATTATGTGGGTCTCCACATACTGATATAACAAATATGACAAAATGATCACTTGCACACTCCCTAGAAGCTTGCCCTAGGTGTACCTTGTCCCAAATGCCACCCCATCCAACACCCTAAACCAGTAACCATTCCTTGTCATATTTCCATAAGAGCATTCCCAATTTTGTACTTTCAACCACATACCCACCAATCCCCAGTGTTCACCTGATCCCTCCCCCATCCTATTCCCAGGTCCATGGACCATCCAACCCACCCTCCACATTCAACCCACCTGTTATATCTGCACTACCAAACCCAATAGTATCACTACCCTCCTGTCATATCTTTTCAATGCCCAACTACACTCTTCAACCTTATCATAGATTATGCCCCTATGGGCATTGACCCACAACCTTCTTCTCCATTTCTATTTCCTGTAAACCTATATTCCAGACAATAGCTCTCTGATTCTGCTTGATTTGCTTAATACATATCAGTGAGGTCATGTAATATTTGTCCTTCAATGCCTGGCTTGCTTCACTCAACATAAGGTCCTCAATATTCACCCTGTTGTTATCCTGTGTGTTAGCACTGCATTCCTTCTTACAGCTGAGTAATATTCCATTGTATTTATGCACCACATTTTTTTAAAAGATTTTATTTATTTACTTTATCCATTTTAAACCCCCCCCTTCCCCATTTGCTGTTTTGTGTCCATTTGCTGGGCAATTCTCTGTGTGTGTTTCCTGCCATCTCTTCTCATCCTCCTCCTCCAGTCTTCACCAGGATTCGATCCTGGAGACCTCTGATGTAGGAGAAAAGTATTCTGCTGCCTGCGCCACCTCAGCTCCTGGCTTCTGGAGCTTTCGGTGCATCTCGTCTTGTCTCTCCCCTGTTACGTCATCATCCTGCTGCATGGCTCCCGGGGCCCGACAGTTCAGCGACACACAGAGCCTGGCAGCCCATGCGCCTTCTATATATATATATACTTTTTATTTTACCGGGAGGTCCCGGGGATCAAACCCAGGTCCCTCCATATGGCAGATGGACGCCCACCCATTTGAGCCACATCCGCCCCACCACCACATTTTTTCAATCCATTAATTTGTTGATTGGTATTTGCATTGATTCCAACTTTTGGCAATAATAAATAATGCTGCTAAGAACATTGGTGTGCATATATCTGTCCATGTCCTTACGTTCAATTCTTCTGGGTCTATACCCAGCAGTGGAATGGCTGGATCATATGGCAGTTCTATAATTAGTTTTCTGAGGAAATGCCAAACTGTCCTTCACAATGGCTGGACCATTCTACATTCCCACCAGCAGTGGATGAGGTTCCTATTTCTCCACATGCTCTCCAACACTTGCAGGCCTCTGTTGTTTTTAATACCTATCAGTCTAATGGGTGTAAGATGGAATCTCATTGTAGTTTTGATTTACATTTCCCTAATAGCTAGTAATGTTGACCATCTTCTCATGTACTTTTTAGCCATTTGTATTTCTTCCTTGGAAAAGTGTCTTTTCAAGGCACTTGCCCATTTTTTCAAATGGGTTGTCTGTCTTTTTATTTTTGACATGTAAGATTTCTTTATGTATGCCAAATAGTATGTTCCTATAGATATATAGTTGTCAAATATTTTCTCCTATTGGTAGGCCACCTTATTACCATCTCGATAATCTCCTTTGAGCTGAAAATATTTTTAATTTTGAGGAGTTCCCATTTATCTATTTTTTCTTTCACTGCTCATACTTTGGGTGTGAGGGAGGAACTAATCACCCGAATAAACCCATCAAGAGAAAGAGATGACCAGAAGGCAACAAAAAATTTTACAAAACATACTAAGAAACGGGAAGACATGGCCCAGTCAAACAAAGAAACTAAAAACCAGGAAGAGATGCAGAACATTGAAAAACTAATCAAAACTGTCCAAACAAATATCATGGACCAACTTAATGAAGTGAAGGAAGAGATCAAGGATATTAAGAAAATACTGGGGGAACATACTGAAAAAAAATTGTAAACATACATAAAAAGATAACGGATATGTTGGTGATGAATGCCACAATCCAAGAAATCAAAAATACACTGGAGCACATAACAGCAGATTAGAACAGGCAGAGGAAAGAATTAGTGATGTGGAAGACAGTACCTCTGAAATTAAACAGATATTAGAAAAGATAGATAAAAAGATAGAAAAAAATCAGCAGGGACTTAAGGATTTGAATGACAATGCAAAATGCACAAACATATGCATTATAAGCATCTCAGAGCAAGAAGAGAAGGGAAAGGGAACAGGAGTGGTAGAAGAAATCATGGCTTCTACCCTATTGAGGGAGATGGATGTAAATGTCCAGGAAGGGCAGTGCACTGCAAACAGTGTACATCCTTACAGGCCTACTCCAAGACATATACATGTCAAACTGTCTAATGCTCAAGACAAGGAGAAAATATTGAAAGCAGAAAGAGAAAAGAGAACCATCACATACAATGGAAGCTGAATAAAATTAAGTGCTGTTTTCTCATCAGAAACCATGGAGGCAAAAGGGCAGGAGTATGACGTAGTTAAGGTATTAAAGAAAAAAACTTCCAAACAAGAATTCTTTATCCAGCAAGGCTGGCATTCAAAAATGATGGAGAGTTCAAAATATTCTCAGATATACAGAAATTGAGAGAGTATGCTTCTAACAAACTTACCCTTCAGAAATACTAAAGGGAGTTCTGCAGGTTGCAAGGAAAAAAGAAGAGAAGGAGGGTTGGAGGAGACTGTAAGAACAGCTAAAAAGAAAAAAACAAAAATAAAAATGGCATATGACATACATAGACCCCAAAAAATGTGGCTGATGTAAGTAATTCCTTGAGAGTAATAACACTGAATGTTAATGGATTAAACTCACAAGTCAAGAGACATAGATTGGCAGAATGGATAAGGAAATAAGATCAATCTATGTGTTGTCTACAAGAAACCCACTTTAGACCAAGGGACTCAAGGACGCTGAAATTGAATGGCTGGAAATCAATCCTATAAGCAAACAATAACCAAAAAAGTGCAGAAGTAGCATATACTGATATCAGACAAAATAGAATTTAAATGCAAAACCATTGTAAGAGACAAAGATGGGCACTATATATTAGTAAAAGAGGTAATCCTTCAAGAAGAAAGAACAATCATAAATATTTATACACCTATCTGAGGTGCCTCAATTATGAGGCAAACACTGGAAAAACTATGTGGATACATAGATTTCTCTACAATTATAGTAGGGGACCATTATCACCATTAGACAGAACGTCTTGACAGAGAATCAATAAAGAAACAAAGACTTGAATAATACATCAGAAGATCTGGACCTAATAGTAATATACAGAACAATACACCCAAATACAATGGGATATACATTCTTTTCAAGTGCACATGGATCATTTTCCAAGATAGACAACATGCTAGGCCACAGAAAAATGCTCAATGAATTCAGAAAGATTGAAATTAAACAAAGTAATTATTCTGACCACAATGGAATGAAGGTTAAAATCAGTAAGGGCCAGAGAACCTCATTAGGCACAAAGACATGGAAGTTAAACAACTCACTCTTAGAAAAACAGTGGGTTAAGGAGGAAATCTCAAAAGAAATCAGTAACTACCTTGAGTTACATGAAAATGACAACTCAACATATCAAAACTTATTGGATGCAGCAAAAGCTTGTACTGAGAGGGAAATTCATAGCCATAAATGCATATATCAAAAAAGGAGAAAGAGCAAAAATTGAAGACCTAATTGCACATGTGGAGGAATTAGAAAAAGAACAAAAAACTAACACAAAGGGAGTAGAAAGAAGGAAATAACAAAGATTACAGCAGAGCTAAATGAAACAGAAAATAAGAAAGTTCTAGAAAAAATAAACAAATAATCCAAAAGCTGGGCTTCTAGAAGATCAATGAAATTGAAAAAGAACTTAGCTAGACTAACAAAGAAAAACAGTGAGAAGTGGCAAATACACAAATTAAGAAATGAGGATGGGGATATCAACACCTCCCCCACAGAAATATAAATTATCATGAGGATACTTTGAAAAACTATACACCAACAAGAAGGATAATTTAGAGGAAATGTACAAATATATAAATCTCACAAGCAGCCTAAATTGATGAAAGAAGAAATTGATGAACTCAACAGAACAATCACAAGTAAAGAGATAGAATCAGTCATCGAAAACCTCCAAACTAAGAAGATCCCAGGATGACGACTTCACAGGTGAATTCTACCAAACATTCTGGAAAAAACTAACACCAATCCTGCTTAAAACCTTCCAAAAAATAGAAGTAAAAGGAATATTGCCTAACTTATTCTATGATGCCAACATTACCCGAATACCAAAGCCAAACAAAGATGCCACAAGAAAGGAAAATTACCGATCGATCTTTCTATTGAACCTAGATGCTAATATCCTCAAAAAAAAAAAAAATACTTGTTAATTGTATTCAACAGCAAATCAAATGAATTATACACTATGACCAACGGGTTTCACCCCAGGTATGCAAGGATGTTTCAACATAAGAAAATCAATCTAATACACCACATAAACAGATTGAAAGAAAAAATCACATAATCATCTCTATAGACGCAGAAAAAGGATTCAGCAAAATACAACACCCTTTCCTGAGAAAAACACTGCAAAATTTAGGAATCTTTCTGAACATGATAAAGGGTATATATGACAAACCCACAGCTAACATCATATTCAATGGTGAAATCCTAAAAGCTTTCCCTTTAATCTTGTGAACAAGATAAACTGAATCAAAAATCTAAATATAACAGCCAAGACCATAAAGATTTTGGAAGATAATATAGGGAATCATCAAAACTTATACTTTCATTAAAAACTTTATAGTTTCACTCAAAAGCAACCTCCTATGATACTCTCCTTTAGAGTGTAAGGCCACCTCAAAATAAGGCTCTTTTGGTAATTGAGTAAACATGTCTCCCTTGAAAGGTATGCAAGATGAATGGTCTAATATCAAAACTCCTTAATACAAATAGTATCCAGTGAAGAGTACCTAGTGTTTTACCTGTAGAGTTAGATAATGTGTGAATAGCTATAAGCTCTACACACATATTTATGAAATAAAGAATGGTGATCTTTTGTATTTTCACTGAAAGGCACAAGATTTTGATTTTGTATGCTCTGTTTATAATGACTTTAATGACTTTCCAGATATATAATGCTCTTGTTGTCTTTTTGGAGGTCCGGGAAGTATACTGGATTTCATTTTGAAGACTACATTCTTTTAAATAATCCCTTAATTTTGGAAAAATTTCAACAGCAGTGTTCTTAAGAAATGGTACTTTTATTTCATCTTATTTAAAAAGCCTTAATTGGCTTCAAATATATTTTATATTCTTTCTTTAATGTTTTAAAGATTAACACTATAAATGAGTAAGTTAGAGGATTGCTATTTTAAAACTACTATCTGGGGGCGGGGGGTGGCTTCCTGGAAAATGGCATCGAAGTAAGTAGGTAGAGTCCAACTTCATCACAAAAAAGAAAGGAGAGAGGGCAAACACCTATCTGAAGGAGCTGTTTGAGAGATATATAGAATGGGAAAGTCCTATGCATCATCCAGGAAGGAACTAGATGATAAAGAAGCCAAAGGAAAACTGTGAGTTTTTTACCCCTGTGGCTGGAATTGGCACAGGTGCCCTACCCTCAATTTTTCAGTTTTGATAGGGGTAGGGGAAAAGGTTGACGGCACTGGGTATATGGGGAACCATATATTCTCTACATGACTTTTCTGTAAACGAAAGCTTCTTTGAAAATAAAATGAAAAAGTAGAGACACTGGGGGAATATGCAGAACAAAATCTCACTGTACATACAAGACAATAGATCTTATAGCAACCAAAGACATATTGCCTTAAAAAGTTTTATTATTTAAAAATTATTTATTTTTAATTTTTTTTGTATTTTATGTTATTTTTAAAACTATCATTAATTTTCATTTTCTTATTATTTTTACTTGGTTATTTTCTTGGCATCATCTTTGGAGAGGTTTTGGATCACAGAAGGGTCACAACTTTGGCAGGGGAGGAACATTGGTGTGGGGTGTCAGTGATGGGGCAATATATGGGAGGGATTTCATCTGGGGCAAGCATCTAAGGCATATGAATGTGTTCAAGTGCTCATGGGGCATTGCCACGGTGGGTGGAAATCCACACAATAACAGAAAGAAGATCAAATTCCCATCCTGGGGAGTTCTGCTTCATTCCCTATTGGAATAGCAAGAATCCCCTGAGTACAGGGGCAGTGCCCAGAGAAGGAGGACAGACCATTGTGCCAAACCATTGATATTGATGTTTGGGCTTATGAACCTTTTGTGAAATTGCAACTTAGCCTAGTATTATATGGTGCCTAAGAGTTACCTCTTGAGGGCCTCCTTGTTGCTCAAATGTGACCACTCTCTAAGTCTAACTCAGCATATAAATGCATAATCTTCCACCCAGGGTGGGACATGACACCTGGGGATGAGATTTCCTGGCACCAAGGGATTATTACCAAGCACCAACTAGTGATGTACCTGTAAAATGACCTTGATTTTAAGGGTTAAATGGTAGATACAAAGGAGTTTTTATGGCTAAGAGATTTCAAAGAGAGTTGGGACATAATTCCAGAGGTTACACTTATGCCTGTCTCAGCAGGATCTCATTGATTCTCACAGTAAATATAGCCTCAAAGAGCAGAGCTCCTGAGGGCTCTAGAGACATCCAGACACTAAAGGCAGGGCAGACAGTTCAGGAGTTTGGAGCCCTGCCAGTGGGCCTTACCTTGGAACTTATGCTCCCCAGTGTGATAGAGTTGGACTCCTTTGTGGTTTCCTTACACATGTCTCTTCTTCCCCTTCTTCTTGATCCTATTATTAGTAATATAATTGATAAGTGTATGTCCAAGAGACTTAAATCTTTGGTCCCTCCATGTGCCAGATGGGTCCTGAATCTCAACAGAGTTGAAACACCTAAACTCCAGTACATTGGACTCACCCAGGACAACAAAAAAGGTGATGATGATATACAACGCCCATCTCAAGGAACAGAGAGAGTCTGCAACTGCAAGCAAGGGAGTTCCATCCATTTGCCCATAGGATCTAAGCCCTCTCTTAATTAGAGGTAGAATGGGCATTACCATTCCCAAATCTTGAAGATTTGGGAAGGATCAATGGAATAAATCAGATTTACTGTTATTCTACTATAGACTTATTGTAATTCTAGCAATGGAAGAACTTTTATCATTGATGTGGAGGCAGTGGCCACCAGAAGTTTTGAGGGGAGGAAGAGGGAAAAATAGGTGTAATATGGGGGCATTTTTGGGCCATTGGAATTGTCCTGCATGACACGGCAATGACAGAAAGAGGCCATTATATATTTTGTCATAACTCACAAAATTGTGCAGGTCAGAGTGTAAACTATAATGTAAAGTATAATCCATGGTTAGTGGCAATCCTTCAATATTTGTTCATCAATCGTAACAAATGTACCACACTGATGAAGGATGTTGTTAATGTGGGAAAGTATGGGAGGGGTAGGGAGTGGGGAATATGGGAATCCCTAAATTTTTTATGTAACATTTATGTAATCTCAAGTTTCTTTAAAATAAATAAATTGAAAAATAAATATTTTTAGCAAACAAAGAAAAACTATCTAGGGACATGTATAAAGAACGTTCTAACCTTTTATTTGGATGAATGTAAGTGATACCAAATCATAACTTGTTTTTGCTTCATTAATTTTTTTCAAGGCTTTTTTGGAAGGGTCACATGTTGGGATTTATTAAAAGCAAGTCATAGAAAGCACTTCCACAATGATGAATTTCCATATGTGTCTTTAAAAAGATCTGACAAAACGAAAAGAAAAAAAAAGATCAGACAGGTGGAAAAAACATTTTTCCATTTGGATAACTAATTTTTTAAAAGATTTATTTATTTCTCTCCCTTCACCCTCATTATTTTGCCCTCACTGTCTCCTCTCTGTGTCTGCTTGTCTTCTCTTTAGGTGGCACCAGGAACCAATCCTGGGACCTTCCAGAGTGGAGAGAGGCTGCTCAATCTCTTGTGTCACCTCAGCTCCCTGATGTGCTGCATCTCTCATTGTCTCTCTTCTGTGTCTCTTTTTGTTGCATCATCTTGCTGCACCAGCTCTCCACGTGCGCCAGCACTCCATGAGGTCCAGCACTCCTGCTCGGGCCAGCTCGCTGCACAGGCCAGCTTGCTTTTCACCAGGAGGCTCTGGGAATCAAACCCTAGATCTCCTATATGGTAGATGGGATCCCAATCACTTGAGCCACATCCATTTCCCTAGATAACTGCTTTTCAACCTCTAATCATATTCTACTTCTCCACTCTCCTGCTTCTTCTCCTGCCCCTTACTTAAAAGAAAGATATTTTCAATAAAAGCAGAATTTTATGCTCCTGCTAATAGCCTACATGAAATTAAACAACAACAGCAGCCTGACATGGAAGCAGGGGATATATCTGAATGCTATTTTTTTCCAAGGTACCAGTGTTTGATTTTATTAAATATAAACACAGCTCATATACTAATTTAGGCTGTAGTTCCTGTATTACTCAGCCAAAAGCGGTGCTGATGCAAAGTACCAGAACTCTTTTGGCTTTTATAAAAGGTATTTATTTAGGGTAAAAGTGTTAGGCTTCAAGGCAGGGCCTTTATGGATAACCAGAGACAGCATGAAGAAAACTTCAACACGAGAGTTAGGCAAACTTATATTTATTACGTCTGCAGAGGTAAGGAGCCAAGGTCAGTCCAAAGTGACTCAGACCCGACTCCCCATGTTGCAGTTTTACTCTTGCTTAAATACCTAAGTTTCCACTTAGCATTTGCTTTGATTATGCATTAGCTTTTATGCATATGGATGATCATACATAGATAGTTATATATAATTGTATTATTAGTAAGTTCAGGAAATCACGCTTGCCCATACATTGCATGATCAAAAAAGGGTGGATAACTCCACCCCGGGTTGGAAATTTACTATGTTAATTAAGCAAGTTGAAGTGAGGACGGCAAGGGGCTTCTTCTGCGCAGGTCTGGCCAAACAGTTGAAGCTTGTTTTCATACTTCATTGCTTCAACAGGATATTCTTGACCACCACAAGCGGAAATTGGCAGAAAGAGAGGGTTGCATCTCATTGCCTTCTAACTTACATACAATTCTTTCCTTTGTATCTTAGCAACAGGGAGAGAAACAATTTACTTTCATGTATTCAGTCATCCTACACCCATCAATTTCCTCCTTCTAGTTTTTGGCGATATTCTTATCGTAGGGGAAAGGGATGAATCTCAGATCTTTTGTAACTACTTCCTACTGACATTATAGGCATTGACCTCTATTGCAAGAGGGTGGCCTGAGGAGGAAAAGTAGGTCTGTTAAAGTTTGTAATTGCTTTTGAACAAAGCGCTGCATGCATGATATGAGTACAGGTGCAACTGTTAAAAGAATTAAGATTATAATTAACAAAGGGGAGCGGCCACTTGGTGAAGCTGGGCTGGTTCCAGAAGGATAAAACTTTTCTCTGTGTTATGAGGTGATTGCTCTCACTTCTTTGGAGAGATTGGTGGCTAAGTATAAGGATGTGGCTGCAGTTCCAGTGAATGCTGTGATTCCTAAAATGCTAAACAAGGGGATTAATTGGCTTTCTTAGATTATTTGTGGTGTTACATGTTTTGGGGTCTGCTTTCACAAAAGTCTATTGAATTTTGTTTAAGTAGGCTCTTCTGGCCACTGCTTTCAAGGTGTAGATTAGCTGAAGTGTTCCACAGTACAGCTGGTCTAGGCATTACTTGATATTGATTGTGCAAATTTACACAGCACCAACACTGATTCTATTGTAGAGATTTTGGATGATTTGTAAAACAGGTAAATAGGTGTGAGGGATGATTGGTATCTTCCCTTAGGGATAGTTATTGGTAGTTTCTGTAAGAGAAAGAACAGAATTAGTATCTGGTAGAGATTTTTTCTTTCTGAGTAGGAAACATAGGTTCCCAAATGGCTCCACTTCATAGTTCACTTCATGCTCAGGTGGGGTCTCTGGTTTAGGACCTCCTTTATCTGCCAGATTTGATAAGTAGTAGGGTTTTGCTCTGGTATGATGGACTCAGGACTTGATTTTCTGTAACTTAAGAGAAGAATGAGAGGTTATAGTACTGGGGAAGTTTTCTCACATTTAGATTTAAGCTGATTTTCAGGGTGTTTGTTTTTCCAAACTTAAGAGAACCTGATCCCTGACTGAGAAGGTGTGGAGAGGCTGGTCAGTGGGGTATTTTAAGTGTATATTTGTATATGCGTGCATGGTGGTGAGGAGCTCTCCAAACTGCAAGGCCCACTTATGGAGGCCTCCCTCTAAGGTTATTGGGGAATTGGGTTTTTCCCGTGGGTTGCTTAGAAAGGGCCTTCTGTACATAATCTTGAAAGGACTTAACTCAAGTCCTCTTCTAGGGTCTACCCTGACTTGAAAGAGAGCTAGGTAAAGTGTTTCTGTCCATTTTAATTGTGTTTCTTGACAAATTTTACTTAAGGTTTTCTTTAAAGTATAGTTCATCCTTTCTACTTTTCCTGACATCTCAGGTTTCTAGGCTGCATGCAGTTTCCACTTAATTCTGAGACATTGATTGACACTTTGCACCACAGCTGAAATAAAAGCAGGTTCACTATCTGACTGAGTTGTTTGGGACAGTCAAAACCTCGGGATGGTTTCTTAGAGCAGGAACTTAGTTACCATTGAATGCTGTTTTGTGTGATAGGGAAAAGTTTTCACTTATCCTAAAAAGGTGTTTACAAATACTAAAAGATACTTACATTTTCTTGTGGCTTTATAATGTTTTGGGTGACTCCTATTTCCCATGGGTTTAAGATTCCTAACCAGCAAGGCTGCAAAGGCCAGCACCATGGCCAAGAGACATAATTCTCCCAATTTGTATGGTTTGAGGCATAGGCAACAACAGATTATTACTTCCCCTTTTGGGCTGTAGGGCTACTGGCCCTTTAATTCATATTCTTAATGTTGCATTACTCTTGCTATTAACATTTCAGTTGGAGTGGAGACTGTAACCTGAAGTGCTGAATTTAAACAGGTTAAGGTTGGAGACAGTTTCTTAGTTCATTATTGTAAAGATCCCCTTAGCATTTTTTATTTGCTCCTTTCAAAGGCTATTCATCCTTTCTATAAGACCTGCACCAGTGGAGTTATAAGGAAGATGGAAAGTTTAAACATATTCTGATTCATAGCTTAAGACTGCATGAGGTGACTGGTAAATGGAGTTTTTTTTTAATAGTAGCTTGCTGGTTGCAAGAGTTCCATGGCAGTGTCTGTGATAGTGAAAGTATATCTTGCCCCTTCCAAGAGCAGGAGGGGACTAATGTAATCCACTTGTCATCGTGTTACTGGAATCTGTGCTTGGCTAATATGTTCCATCTGGTGAGGTAATTGTTGCAGTCATTGGAGTGAGCATTATGGACACTCATGGGTGATGTCCACGAGCTGCTGGCAAGTAACAGGTAGCTGGAAGTGCTGCCACAGGGTCTGGTAGTCATGATGTATGCCTTTTCATGTAGAGTTGCTCTGCTGCTTCTCGGGTTTCAGTGGCATGGTTTCAGATCTTCCTGAGGGTATCTGCCTCAACATTCCTGAGAGGGATGTTAGAGGAGTGGGTGGGGACATGATAGACAGTTACCTGTCATTTCTGGCAGATGTCTTAGATATCTTTCCACAGATCTCTCTTCCACAGAGGGCAGCCCACGACAATCCATTGTTCCTGTTTGTTTCTAGTATTTGCAATTCACCCCTGGATAGGGATGGTAGTTTTCAGAGTGACCAGATACTATTGAGTTAAGCCCTCTATTTGCACCGGGGCATGGTATGTTGTACACAGTTGCTTTTTCAAGGGGCTACATCATAATTTGTCCCCCTTCCACAATTGGAACCAAAACCCAAGGGGTATTTGCTTAGAATGTTGCCTTTGCCACAAACCCCACCCAATGTTAATATTGGTGCTGGCTATATCCAATTTACAGGGTCAGTTAGAGTCCACTCCCCTTTAATGCTTGAGTCTGTGCTATTACTCTACTTACTTTTTAGAAAGCAGTTTTCTGGGGGTCCTCCAGTCCCATGTACAACTTTTTTTGATGAACACATACATATTTGAGTTAAATGAAGGATGAAGGGTTTCCAGTACCCCCAACAACCCCAAAAAGGACATTAATTGTTTTAGAGTTTCAGAACATGATAAGATTAAAGTACAAGGGTGGCGGCTGTGGCTCAATCAGTAGGGCTCCTGTTTACCATATGGGAGGCCCCGGGTTCGGTTCCCGGGGCCTCCTGGTGAAGGCAAGCCCGCCCGCACGGCGTGGTTAGCTGATCCAGCGAGCACAGGCAGCAAGGGGGGGATAAATGAATAAATAAATAAAATCTTTAAAAAAAAAAAAGATTAAAGTACAAAAAAATGCCATTTTGATTAAACAGATTCTCTGCTTTGTATATTAACATAAGTGCTTATTTAATTTTTTTGACATTTGAATAGAGCTCTTTTAAGAATTTTTATTTATTAATTTAATATTACCATCTGGAGGTATGAAAATATATACTGAACAAACAGACAAACACAAAGAGTTAAGATACAACAGAAAAATAAAGTTTACTGATTTGACTCATAATTCTTATTCCTTTGGTATGGTCGTTTCTAAGCTTTCCATCATTTCATATTTTTTATTTTTACTGCTTTTAGGATCTTTGACTGGGGCTGAAGAGGACTCACACAGCATTATCTCACAACTTTTTTGTCTCTTTATTTTTCCACAACTCAAAGAAAATTTGAGCATATGGGACTTTTTGCCTATTTTTCTTGCTGTTTACAAAACAAGTTTAATTGCAATATATTAAAATTCAAAGACCCATATTTTTGGCTAAACTAAAATATAAATTTTTATTTAATTTATATCTAGGTTAAGTTTCATTACTAAAAAATAATTTATGCTTCTGTAGCCCAGATCCCCCAAATATAGACCAATTTTTCAAGATGTATCCTAGCAGTGAGCACTTGGGTACCAATGCCTCATTCCCCATGGCAGCAGAAAGAGAGAGAGAAAGAGGACAGCTAAAACAAAGGCACAAAAGGCAGCAGACTACCCCTTTAAGGGAGCAAGGGAGTGGGACTCAAATCTACTAAAACCTTTCCCACTGTAACGGAACCTTTGCTACTTTAGCAAAGGTAAACCAAATGCAAACTCATGGTCAGCTAGAGGAAAAAAGAAGCAATGAATAATAGAAGGAACTCACCCACAAGGGGAAGGAGATGACCCGGTCTTCCATCCTAACCTCGTGAGCCTTGGTTCCTTTGGTGGCTGGAAAGGGGCTCTGCCATGGGTAACCCCTGAGTCCTCAGGAAAAGTCCTGAGTGGCCACTGGAGTCAGAGATGCCCCAATGCAGACAACCCCCTCTAAAGTTCAGTTTAGAAATATTCTCTGGTTTTCATTTTTATTTATTTATTTTAGTCCTGGTGGAGTCACCAATTTGTTAGGCTTCAAAGCAGGGCCTTTATGGATAACTAGAGAAGGCATGAAGAAAACTTCAGCATTAGGGTTAGGCAAACTTACATTTTTTACGTCTGCAGAGGTGAGGAGCCAATGTCAGTTCAAAGTGACTCAGACCTGACTCGCCATATTGCAGATTTACTCTTGCTTAAATACCTAAGTTACTACTTAGCATTTGCTTTGATTATGTATTAGCTTTTATGAATATGATGATCATACATAGCTGGTTATATAATTGTATGATTAGTATGTTCAGGAAATCATGCTTGCACATACATTATATGATCAAAAAAGGGATGGATAACTCCACCCTGGGTTGGAAATTTACTATGTTAAATAAGCAAGTTAAAGTGAAGACAGCAAGGGGCTTCTTTTGTGCAGGTCCAGCCAACCAGTTGAAGCTGGTTTTCATACTTCATTGCTTCACCAGGATATTCTTGACCACCACAAGCGGAATTTGGCAGAAAGAGAGGGTTGCATCTCATTGCTTTCTAATGTACATATGATCCTTTCCTTTGTATCCTAACAACAGGGAGAGAAACAAGTTACTTTCAGGCATTCAGTCATCCTACATCCATCAGAAGCTTACAGTTACCAGGCCCTAAAGAGTTCAACTCAAGATACCATAAGAGGTAATTTCTCACCCACAGTCTGTTGCTATGTGTTGACACAAGAAGGCAGGTGATGTCTGTGAGGGTTCAGTCTTCCCCCTTCCTCTTAAGGCTCCATGGTCCCTGTTTATTCCAATGTCAGCTGTAGGCTGGCTTAAGGCTGGTCACTCCTAGGGCTAGTTTCTTTCCAGGCTCATCTGCTCTGTTCTTGCCACTCCCACTAGGTCAGCTGTAGACTATCAGGCTCATCTCTCTTCCCAGGGCCTTGTCTATGGAGCACACTCTCTTCCTGAGTATCAGCTTCTGTGTGTCTACTTCCATGTGAGAGTCTGTTTTATCAACCCAAGAGGGCTGGGACTTGACAGTGAGTCACACTCTAATGATGTGGCTGGATCAGAGCTCTAATCTTAACATAGTTTAATCAGACATCTCAGCTGAATCTAGTACAATCAAAGGGTTATCATGCCAGAGGAAGTGATCAGTTTACAAACATAATCTATATTTCTTTCTGTAATTCATAAACAATATAAACTGCTACACTCCACCCTCTGAATTCCAGAAAGACATTATAATATTAAAAATACAACAACCTTAAGTCAGTAACAATTCTAAGTACAAAATCATATCACAATCAGTTTATGAAAGTACAGTTTGTCTTGGGGCAAAGTCCCATCATGCTGTAGACCTCTGAAACTTACAAAACCTTTTATCTACTTCCAATATACAAAGGAAAAGACAAAGGTTAAACATTTGCATTACCATAAAGAGAAATTGGGAAGGAAACATGAGTCGCGGGTCCAGAACAGTTCTGAAAATCTGCAGGGCATACTTCATTAGATTTTAAAGTCTGAGAGTCATTTTCAAGATGATGGTTTCTTCTCCCTGGGGCCTCATGGGGACCCACCCTTCCCACAGGCTTGTCCAATGACCATTTTCTTGGTTCCACCCTCATCAAGCATCTGGGTGATGACGGAGCTCGAGACCTCACCCAGCAAGAGCATTGAGGTGATGGCCACAATTTTCCCAAACTTTGGGGTAGAGTCTCTACTCTCTTAGTATAGGGAGGGGGAGGCAACATTCTCCCTAATCTCTGTCCTACAGGCCCAACCCTATCATAGCAGTGAGTTGGCAACCTGGCCTTCCCTAATCTATGGGGGGGCAGGCCCACCCCTCCTAGACTTATGGGATGTGGCTCTTATTCTCCCCAAACCCTTGAGGAATGTGCTTCACCCCCTCTGTAGCCTGGGGCAGCAAAACTCTCCCTGAACATTGGACTGGAACATTCATCCTCTTCAACTGCAGGGGCAAACTCACCCTCTCTGTACACATTGGTGGGATTCCTTACTTGGCTCAAGGAAATGTCTTAATTCCAGGTCTCAGCTTCCATGATTTCCCTCTTAAAGTCATTTTCCTTTCCATCTCTCCTGTCGATGTCCTTTTTAGTCCAGGATGACAGTGGTTTTGTTCATACAGCTCTTGCAAAGACTTGTTGATTTAGCTTGCAGGAAACAGGGGTCCATGCCATCAGACAGTAAAACTTTCTACAAGTTCTTCCAGGATAACTGCATTTTCAATCCTGACTTATAATTTAAAAGTTTAGCTAATTCCTCAATGGGGTACTATCATCTGGGGGCTTGATTTCCAGAGGCTTGGAATTTCTGGAATCATTTTCTGGTTTTGTTGTACCCAACAGTTCAGTTCTGACCTTATCTCTCTCATCTAGCTTTTTAGTATAAGCTGCAAGAAGCCAAGCTGCGTTCTCTGAGGTTACTTTGGAATGTTCTTCAGCTAAATGCCCAAGCTCACCATTTTCAAATGCTGTCTTCCATAAAACATCAGGAGTTAATCTTGCTAAGTTCTCTGCAACTTTGAAACACAGATCGCCTTTCCTCCAGTTTCCAAAAATAGCTTCATCATTTACTTCTAAGTGCTCATAAAAAGTCTCTCTAGTGTCCATATTCCTATCAACAGTCTCTTCAAAGCAATCTAGGCCTTTTCCATTAAGCATCTCACCATTCCTTGAAAAATTATCCCTTACCCATTTATAAAAACCGGTCCAGCATTTTGCTAATTGCAAAAGCATGACCCCACTCTCTTGTACCAAATTCTGTATTAGTCAGCCAAAAGGCATGCTGATGCAAACTACCAGAACTCTGTTGGCTTTTTAAAAGGATATTTATTTGGGGTAGAATCTTACAGTTACCAGTCACAAGGGAGTCCAACTCAAAGTACCATAAGAGGTAATTTCTCACCCAAAGTCTGTTGCCACATGTTGAAGCAAGATGGTGGGTGATGTATGCAAGGGTTCAGCTTTCCTCTTCCCTCTTAAGGCTCTGTGGTTCTAGGTTCTTCTGATCCCTGCTGTAGTCTGGCTTAAGGCTATTCACTCTCCCCAGGGCTAATTTCCTTCCAGGCTTAGCTGCTCTGGTCTCTCCACTAGGTCAGATATAGACTATCAGGCTCATCTCTCTTCCCAGGGCCTTTTCTATAGAACAGTCTCTCTTCCTGTATATCTGCTTCTATGTGTCTACCTCCCTGTGAGAGTCTGTTTTATCAACCCAAGGGGTCTGGGACCCAATGCTGAGTCACAATCTAATGACATGGTTAGATCAGAGCCCTAATCTTAACATTATTTAATCTGACATCTCAGCTGAATCGAATACAATCAAAGGGTTATCATGCAGAGGTACTGACCAGTTTACAAACATAATCTATATTTCTTTTTGAAATTCATAAATAATATCAAACTGCTACAGGTCCCCATACCCTTTGCTTTTTAAAGATAAGAAATCAATTTTCAGGGATAATATTTCTTATTTTATTGTTGCATAGCTAACTGTTGTGGTTTGGTAATCTATTTGCTTTTTTATTTTTATTTATTTATTTTTTGCAGAGAGGCACAGACATTTAGACAATAAATCAATGTCTTTACAAATATATGTATATTTATGAACATATTTGACTTTGTTTATGTATCTGTAGTACCTATACACTCACCCTTTTCATATCCTACCCCCTTCCACAATCTATGCTGTTTTTATTTTTCTGATATAGTGATAAGGATGAGCTTTTATGCCTTCATTCTATAAGATATGATTAACTGTCATTGTTCCTTTTAAATGGTCCAATTCTTATTCATGGGGGAGGGAACCACTCTTGAGAGGATCTGAGGGAAACTGAGGCCAAATCTGCTTCTATAAAAGCCTTGGTTTGGAGTGGGAGTAGCAGCCACCTCAAGACAAGTAAAGCCCAGGCACAAGCAACAATATCTCTGGACCTTTAAAAGAAAATGTGTGTTAATGATAGAAAGATGTTAATAAGATGTTCATCATAAAAGCCAACTAGGCCTTGATAATATTTTAAGAGAAAGAAAAGGGGCAGTAAAGGAAAAAATCCTGAAAAATATGCATAAAATATATTTGTAGTTATAATATATATAAAAATATTTATAAATTGTGATAAACATCTGCCTGTGTCTATATATTTATTCTCTATCCCCAAAATTATCTGCTTGTAGTTCTATTAAGGGTTCTGAACATACTGTTAGGTGGTTTCTGTGTACTTTAGTAAGAAAAAATAAAACTTTTTAATCAAGTAAAATTTTTATGGGATATTGAAGCAGAGAGTTACTTGGTAGGAATTGACAGGGAAACAAGAGGCTTCTAACTATGTGTTTGTACTTGTAGATACAACTCTTTAAAATCAGTATTATTTGGCCATGAATATACCCACAACATATGGCACATTTCATATACAACACTCATATGTGTATGGTACACTGTGCAGCTGTAAATGATTAAGCATTCTGAAAAATGCAAGACATTACATATAATCATTACCTATTAAAATGGTTAGATAATTTTGCTTTTGTCTAACAAAAAAGTTGGATAAGACTTGCATTTATATACAAAATCTTGAAACATAACTGCTTCTGATTTGGTAAATTACTCCTTAGTCATCACTACAGGTAACTCTTATTTTATGAAGGGTCTTGAGAAATAGCATAATACAGGTGAAATGGTATGTATGAGTGGGAAGTGGAGGGGAATAAATCAAACACTCCCCCAAAATGCCTCCATGTAATCTTTTTTCTCCTCCCTCCTCCAAAAAATAGATAGGAATGGACAAAATTCAGTGCTAGTTGGCAAAACAAACAGCTCACCTGGATTTCTCAGCCCAGGGGAGCCTTAAGAAGTAGAACACATCTGCATTCCTAATCCATTCCCAAAGTCATCTTCTCATCCCTCATCAGAGGAATAATGGCTCAACTACCAGAAGGGCGCCCAGCAGGAATGGGAAAGCAGCAGAAGGGTGGGTGCAGGGAGGTGAGATGAAAGCCTCAAAGAAGGTCTGGATCTAATTTCAGAAAGATCAGGTTCAGAGAAGGGTCTATCTGCTGGTTGAGAGAGAACACACCTTTTGGAGAACATTAATAAGATTGCACCTCCTAAAATGCACTCCCTCCTCAAGGGCCTTCCATCTGGGTGTGTTTTAAGTAAGCATGGGCATGGGTATGTGAGCACAGTGTATTTAAGTATATTTCAGGGCTGAGTTGAAAGGCAAAAAGTCAGAGGGAGAGAGGCAAGAATCAAAACAATGATTAGTGGTTTCTAACCTGAAGCAAAGCAGACCAGCAACTTACTTGGAATGTGCCTCTATTTAAACTGTCCACTTCACACAATAAGGCCAAGAGAAGAAAACAGAATTGTTTATTTTTTTGAAAAATGTTTTATTTAAACCTTTTTAATCTTTTACAACAATAAAATACTGTGTCAATATAAACCCCTTGACTAAAATTGTTCACATCAAACATTACAATGAATTGTTTTCTTTTTGACACCCAATTCGTCTTTGAAAGTTTCCTTTTAAACACAACGCAGAATTTATTGAAAATAAATAAGTGTTGGTAACTGTAATAGGCAATTTGAATAAAATAGTTGAAAAAGCAGCTCTTAATGAAAATAGCATTTATTATACATCAGTTACTAAATGAACTAAATGATCTTTTTTAAATTAATAACCTTAAAAACGTTTAATATACAAAAACTGTACAATTATAAAGTCGGCTGAAATATTTGGGCTAACTCAGATTTGAACCATAGCATTTAACTGCAAAGAAAAAAAATTGAAATAAACAAGCAAACTCCAAATGGCTGCAAAACATGAACTCAATGTGGATTTTAAAAAGAAAAACAAAGCAGAACAAAAAACTAAACACCAACAGACAGAGGCTTGACAAAAAAGAAAAAAAAAAAAAAAAAAAAAACAAGGTTCAGGATTTTAATTAACACATGGTGTTAGACCTCCAGATGGGGGAGACACAGTGTAGTGGACCCGAGGCCTGGAAGCCCATCCTAGGGCATTCTTGATAAAGGGCCGGTCGCTTTCCGGTCCTTAGGTAGTTTGGAGCTTTGTCTACCGCAGCCAGGCTGAGCGGTCCCTCCCGGCATGTAGCGTCCCCAGCAAGATCTGGCCGACTGCGGCTAGGTGCTGGGTGCTTGCTGCGAATGAGGTGCGCCTGTGGATCTGGCGTGTGGAAACAAGAGCTAGCAATAAAGCCACACTGCAACTGCATATTTTTGCCATCTCTACACAGCTTAGCGAGATTTTTAAAATAATTTTTGTATTTTTGAACATAGTAATACGATACACACAGCTATCTACATACACACGTTTACACTCACACGCACGCACACACTCACAGAGGCACATACACACAGATATTGAAAAAAAAAAAGTAGGAACCTAGCCTCCCAGGCGCTCGCTAGCTCACCAGTGAATCGCCTTGGGCCTCCACCAGCTGTGCTTCTCAGAGACACGGTGACCACTCCGCACTAGCCCACGCACAGACAGCGGTATATACACGCGACAGGAGGTGATACAGAGCTGGACCAGAATTCCTTTGACCTTTGTCAATCATTTCATTGTTGTTCTGCACAAAGCGGAGAGTGCCTGTTCCCCAACCCCTCGCCAATCCACCCTGCGGGTTTCTTACTCCAAGAGCCCTCGGTGAACTGAAGGTGAACTGAACTGAGAGGCGCTGGCCCAGTCTTTTGCCTGTCTCCCGGTCGTTGTCTCCAACGAAAGCAATTACTTATGAAAGCAAAGTCCTTCGTCAAGGAGAGCCGAGGTGGGGTCGCGCGGGGCCTGTGGAGGGCTTCGTGTGGGCATCTCTGACCCGGGTAAGTGCAGCACTCTCGCCAAAGCTCAGGACAATCTCTTTCCTTGGGAGCCCAAGCTGAATTCTTCCTGGGCGTTTGGATCTGCACTGTGAAAGCCTTCAGGGGCTTCCCAATCTTGGGATAGAGTGCAGATAACTGCAAGATCTCCTCCCTCCTACTTCAGCTAGTTTGCAAGCCCAACTGGGTTGCCTATTCTACCCATCCTAGGCATTCCGCCCAAAGAAAAAAAATATATAAACAATATCATTAAGAACAGCTGTCTCCATTGTATCCTCTCCTCACCATACAGATTTGGGTTGGGGGGTGGGCATATACCCTCTGAAACCCCCTCTTCTAAGCAATTAAAAACCCATCAGCTCAATGAAGGAATAATATTCATAGCAATAATGTGTAGTGGTCGATTAGACACAAATTTTCTCACAAATATTGTGTACAGATTGTAGTAAAACACTGCAGACATTTAGAAACGCTATAGAAGTTTTTAAAAATGCAAAGCTAGTCTATTGCAAAAACAGATTTCACCTGAAATACAGCTGCTATAACCAAGGCGCTGGAAGGTTATTCAGAGGCACACATCTTTCTTCCCACTCCCCTCCCCTCCCCGGCCCCATCTCATCCCCACTCTATGCTCTTCTTAAAGAGGAGTGACCAAACAAATCTTACTCAGAGTAAACAATATGTATTGATCTGAGGAAAACATTGGAGGAAACTCTTGCCGTGACAAGGAATAAGAGGTCCCTGCCTGGATTGCTTAGTTCAACTATATATCAGTGTGGGGAAGCCTGAATGAGTGTGTGGGTGTGGGTGCGTGTTTTTTACTCTATAACATAAATTACAACCTTCTTTTGGAAGGAAGGAAGGAAGAAAGGAAGGAAAGAAGAGAGGGCAGGAGGAAGGGAAGGGAAGGGAAGGGAAGGGAAGGGAAGGGAAGGAAGGAAGGAAGGAAGGAAGGAAGGAAGGAAGGAAGGAAGGAAGGAAGGAAGGAA
>JAKSZT010054174.1:705936-766213 GCA_026826555.1 Tolypeutes matacus | reverse complement strand
TCTCTCTCTCTCTCTCTCTCTCTCTCTCTCTCTCTCTCTCTCTCTCTCTCAATGGACACAGAATTTTTCCAAATTTAAACTGCTGTAGTGGTTTTAATTTATATTTTGAATTTTTTAAATTAAAGTCAGAAATGGAGGAAATATTTAAAGACAAGAAAATGGTTCTCGGCATGATTGATCAAATGGCTTATGAAGATGATCTATTAATGTTAAACTCTGTGTTTGGTATTTGAGGCACCTACAAATCATCTTGTTTTTAACGTGCAAAATTGTAAGAATGCTGGGGATTCATTCATAACTGAGATTGTGTTTTCCTGGCAGGACATTCCCCGCCCTTTAATAAATAGTATTTATCTGAAATGGCCAGCCTTCCGTTTCCCAGTGCCTTGATGGGACTACAGAAAGATTGATTACAGATCAAAATATGGGCTCCTTCTAGTAAAATATTTTTAGTTAGGAATTTGCTGAGTGTCTGGGGCTCAGGTTACCATTTCAAACCCATAGTGGGCAAGAATTTAACTCCATCACAGTTGAAAATGAGCAAGCAACCAGATTTAAAAAAACAATCTACTGTCATTATTCAGAAATTTTAATAATTGTTTTTTTGTTGTTTGTTTTCAGGAGGGTGAGAAAAATTGGTTACTTTTTTTATAGAGATAATAAGACAAAAACTGAGGAAAGTCCCACTTTTCCAAGTTCATTTTGCAAACTCATTTTTTTACAAGAATATTAATGCTTCCTCTCTTGTGTTTATTGTTGTTAGTTCTTATTGGGGGAGGGGTGTTGATTTCCTAAGTGTTCTTAAAATCTCCATCCCCAGTAACTTCCTTTGAGCTGATGACTTTTGCACTTTTTCCCACTCTAGATTTGGTTAATCATTTGGTTTCCCTCCTCTGAGAAATCTATTTATTCTGGCATTTAGGTTTTCAACCATTTGTGGATAGGTCAGGTGGGCCACGGTGTGTGCGTGTGTATGTGTGTGTGTTTGTATACCTTTTGTATCTAAGAACATTTTGTAGTCTCTTTTCATGGTGTAAGTGCTCAAGCTGCCAGCAGAAGAACCCAGGCCTTTGGGCTCTTTGCAGGTGGTGGGTCTAAGCCTGGCTCCCTGGGGGTGGGGTGGCCCCATATCCAGCCTGATCCCAATTCCAGGGTTGCCCCCATCCCAGGCCAGCTCATTCCAACTTGCCAAGGGCCAGACCTGGAGAAAATCAAGGAGTTATCCTAAAGCCCTTGAAATTGCTGTGTGGCTGGAAAAACGCAAAATAGGCAGCAACTGCACCCCTCACCTCTTGGGGAGTTTAGCTAGGATACCTGGATGAGGAGCAGCCATATCTGACTTTACCCTCTTAGGCACAAACCAAATGAAAGTGGTTGGGCCAGGTGGGGGTTGGGGGTGATAAACTGAGAGATTGTGTTTCAAGACAACTCAGTGGATGGCAATTCTTTGGGCCAAAACTGTCCTATCCTGACAACTAAGCAGCTGGGTGAGAAAGTGGAGATGTCCTTACTTTGTCAGACTGCTGGACCCACTCCCTTCCCAAGGCTTTCTTCCACAATTTGGAACAGGATCCTGAGAATGGAGGCAAGGCTGATTTCTCCAGGTTGGAGGTGGAGGGATAGGGTGGAGGATCTAGAAGCCCCCACAATATGCTTGCAGTGGGAGCCCAAGGGCTTTTCCCCTAGTGGCTGGTCACTTGCCTGGCAGGATTCTCTGCACCTGGATGTCCTGGCCAAGCAGCCTCCTCCCCCAGCAGCCCCTACCCATCATCTAGCTAGTCCATCCTAGGCCCAAAGCCCACTTGGCACCTTGAGCCCTCCTAAGCTAATATTTCAATCTCCAGGTCTGCACCAAGGTAAGATGCTCAAGATAAAGCTTTCTCGGGAAGCAAGACCCAGCTCCTTCACTGACAAATGCTGTGTGTCCCCATAGCCCTACCTCAATGACATCCTCCTTGGGAGTGAACTTAGGAGAGCAGCACCACTAGTGACTCTCCTTGCTTGTGTGTAGGGGGTGGTAGTTGCCCTAAAATATTTTGTCCAGGCATGAAGATGTTAACTTAGATCACATTGAGGCCAGCAAAATTTAAACTTACCTAGTCCTCCATAAAAAGAGCAAATTTCCTGTTATTAACAATAGACAGGGGTAAGAGAAACTTTAAACTCGAAAGAAAGAGGCTTACTGAAAACACTCAAATTTGTCTTGTACATCCTAAATATTTCTATTAACTCACTCAAATGATAGTGAAAATGAGACTTTCTCCTTTTCTCCACACTTTCTCCTTTTACTACTTCTACTTTTGGAGACTTGCGATTCCTAATTGCAGTTAAAGTATAATTCAGTCACAGCTGCTCTCGTGTTTATCTTTAAATACTTTATTTCCCCAGGTGCTTGGTGTAAACAGTAGATAGCCACCCTTCCTTAAACAAGTGGATCACAAACACCTTTGTGCTTATGTGTGTTTGAAAGTTTGAAGGGATGAACCTTTGCATATGGAAGAACAAACCTATTTGAGTGCAAATTGCCTCCAACAATGAACTCAACTGTGAGTATAGATCTCTGCTTTGTAGAAGCTGAGCTCTAGAGTTGTGGAAGTTTGGTTTCCTTTTAACAGCTAGTTGACAGCTTTGTAAAGAACTGAGATTTGTACTATGCAAACACCCACATTAGTGAAGGAGAGAAAAATTTGAGTCCTCCCCTCTTTTTTAACCCTTCAGAGTAGAAGAACTATATTTTCAAACAAATACTGTATGTTTTCAATATTAGCAATGAGCCTGCAGTGTTTTCTAAAGAAGTGGAAGTTACAACACAAATAGAAACACTTGGAAGGAGAGAATACGTTTTTTTCTGAGATTTTACTGCTGGAAATGGAAAGAAACCAAACGCTATAAAAACACTTTTAGTGTGATAATGACTTGCTTTATAAATATATTTATTCTTCTCTTTTCATGTCTTTAGAGCAAGTTTTATCCCACACAATTGCGTTTAAAATTCTATTTAATAGTCCATCCTAACCATATTTTGAAAACATGATATTTGGAGATGCTGTGAAAGGAAACCAGTTATTGAAAGTTGTGGGAGATGTTGGGGGAATAATACGATGAATTTTGGAATAAAAAGAAGTCTAGTTAACCTTTATTAGATTTTAAGCTTTCATTTTAAACTCTGCAAATACTGATAACATATCAGAGAACGTTATTTCTTCATGGGATGATGCTTGCTTTTGGAGGTTTTTTTTAAAGAAGTAAATAATGTTCATGAAATAAACTAATTGATCAATGATGAAGATTTATTAAGAACAATATGTTAATAGTGTTTCTGGCTTACATTCTTATAGTTGGACACTGTTTTCAGATGTGTTGGAATATTTCTCATTTGGTGGTTCTGCAAACTACTTTGAAATGACAAGTAGTGTATAAGTAGATTGCAAGTAAATCTTGTGAGTTAAGATGATTCTCTCTCAGTTTAATTTATGTTTTATAGTTAGTTTAGCATTCTGATTTGATTGCCTTAGTAATGTGAATTGCCTACAGCTGCTGATGATACAGCTTTAATTCTGCTTTAAAGGTCATGTAAACATGTGCCTGTAGCATAAGGAATGCAAATTCAATTCCCTTTTAATGTTCCCTCACATTCACTTCACAGCCTTCACCTAGAAAATTAGTGAGATTTAATATAAAACTATTTTAATGTTATGATTTCATTAAAATCGTTTTTCGCTGCTTTACTTTTCCATCTGCAGGATATAGAAGTCTTCCTGAGCTTTGCAGTGCATAGCTCATGCAACATGCATCACTTATACTGGAGGCAGAATACCATTTCTGTCAATATTTATTTATTTTTCTGTCACTTTTACTAATAAAGAGCTGAGAACTTCATTTTAGTCTCTGTAGCTGCAGATAAAAAGGACAAAAAAAACACTAGATAATCTAAGCACATTTTAAATTGCAGTGAGGGAGAGGCAGAATATTGTGCAGATGTGTAGCAGATTTTAGACACAAGCATTTTTACAAAATGAACAAATTATTGAAAATGAATTGTTGAAAGCATATATCAACAGGAAAAATATTAACAATAGAGTTGACATGCAGCAGAATGCTTTGGTTGTTCCAAACTAATATGAAAAGCATATAATTATGGCTTTAAGTTTCTATGACTTAAATATAGGATGCTATGTAGAGTTATTTTTCATATTACTATTTAAAACACATTAATATCTTGAGATTAATACAAGATTATGCAACTAGATTACAATAAAACTTTTAAAAGTGTGCTTAAGAAGTTGAATGTCAGTATAGTCTATACAAAATATGCAATTTTTAGTGGAAGAGATAGCCAGGAGGGCAGTTAGGGAAGTTGAGATGTAAAACATCCAAGTTAAAATAAAGTGGAATGCTTAACTTAACGTTTGTGGCAAAACCATTGTACTATTTTAGGATTTATATCACTGTTGTACATGTTTCTCTAAGAAGAAATTTATGCACACTGAAATTACCTGGTGATCATTTTTTCAAATATCTTTCCCCTTAAAAATTGGATTGGACGAGTGATAGGAGTGTTGCATATATATATATATATATACACACACACACACACTAACATGTTGTTCTTATAACAAAAATAAAAATAAAAACATACAGAAATGAAGCCTAAATATGATCATTCTCAAGTATAGTTTCATTTGGAATTGAACAAAAATAATTACAAAGATTGGACATCAACTCTGAAAGATAACTGCTTCTCCATTGTAGGAAATGTGCTTTGTTCTGCTGTGTTTTAAAATGGAGTGTTACCCACAATATGGGTAATCATGAATGTCTATGGAGGAAAAGGACTATGGCCATGAATATCTTGAGTGCTGATCTAAGTGGTTGATTTTTTAAAAATTTCTTGTGGTTTGCTGCTTACACTTTTCAAGCACTTCTCTTTTTTCTCTTTCCTTAATAACAAGGGAACTCAACATACAAAATTATATTCAAATTCTGGAGAAAATACTATATTTTCATTAATACCAAGGACTCTACCAATATAAAAGTAGCATGAAAGTAGTCTCTTCTGTGTTTTGACCCTTTTGCCATATGTCAATAGAAGTTAGAGTTGAAATTGCATGGAAATGGATTGGTTTCTTGTTCTTTTTACATGATCTTGATTTGATGTATATATGCTCTTAGAATGAAAAGCTCAACTGAGAAAGCTGTGTTACACGCAAAATAGAAATTCCCAACGTGTGGCCTTTGGTAGGAGACATTTAGTTACATACTTAAGGAAATTTAAATTGTGCAATGATGCAGCCCTGTATTTTTTTTTTTTTTTTTTTTTGGAATTTTGTGTTTTGAATGACAGATTCTCATAAGCAAATTTCTAGTTTCTCACATTAAAATTTTAAGGACTATGCTCACAAAAGTCCTACTAAATAGAAATGAAGAGCAAATAAAATAGAAATCCAAAACCAAATCACTGCATGGAAGTCTATGTGTTGTGCCTGAGCTGAATGATCATCACCCACTCATTTCCCTGTGTGCAAGTTGATGTCACTTTAGTTAGATGATATTGCATCCAAAGGTGTCAATTTCAATGTAGATACATATTTTCCTTTGATGGTGATATCAATATCATCATCCTTTCCAAAAAAAATACAGAGATATCACTCAGTTGGAAATGAGCTATTTCATGACTGTGTGCTGTTGTGCCAAAAGAGAGAACACTCTTCAAGTGAGAGTAGCATTTGTTTCACGGAAGTGCTTTACCTAGAGTAGCTAGATGAAAAGTAACATAGAAAATGAAAACAAACAAACAAACAAACAACAACAAAAAAAAAACCTTGGAATTTAAATCCTATCCAGGTAAGCTATAATCCACTTGCAAGATAATTACCATGGTTCTTTAAATTACCTGCCTAGATAACCTGAAAATAAACCAGAGTGCTTTTTTTTTTTTTTTTGAGGTACCAGAGCCAGGCAATGAACCCGTGGCTTCATATGTGTGAAGCCAGCGCTCAACACTGAGCTATTGGCTCCCCTGAGTTGGTCTTTTCATTTGTTTGTTTGTTTGTTTGTTCTTTGTTTGTTTCTGGGAACAGAACTCTGTTGTTTGTTTGGTTTTGCATCGGGAACAGAACTCTGGACATCCCATATGTGAAACAGTCACTCAACTGCTTGAGCCACATCTGCTCACCCAGAGTGTTTTTTAATGCAGTTAAACCTATCATCATTTATTTTCAGATTTCTTTCAACTGGATCCTTTTTCCACAATTTCCTAAGGCCTATAGTTTCCTCCTTTGAGCATTGGTAATTTTAAAACAGAAAAGTTATACAGAAACAGTTGTGGCTGGTTCTTTTAACGTTGCATTTATCACTACACAGCTTTAATATGAAGAGGTTAAATGACTTTATTAAATTAAAAATGGCATTAGAAATCTTCCTTGGTAGTCTCTTGTCAAATCTCCATATAGTAAGGTAGATGGAAATTCTTTGTTATACCTATTAAGAGAAAGTTTACACATTTACTTAAAGTCACCTTCTTTGGAACAACTGAGAAAAACTCAATGTGATTGAAGCAATGAATCACAATTCAACGTTTCCCAATAATCCACGTTCTTGTATGTTCTACTATGTGTTTTTCTTCGTTATCTTCTTATATCTGAAATTCTCTTCCCACTCCTCTTCCCTCCACCCCATGTATTTGATCATTTCTCCAATTCCCTTGGCTGAACCAACCTCTTTTCATGCAGAGGATAAAAAGAGAAGCACTTCAAAGTAGGTTCAGGTAATTAACAGCTGAGGGGAATATAATCTAAACTATAGGCCCTGCTTTGCACCCAGGCTGGCTCTCTGAGCCAGCCGGCAAGGGAGTACCTATTCCCTATTGCATCTAAATCTGCTTCCTCTGAACAGCTCGGCCAGGCCTCCAGTTATCACATCTGCATTTCAAACACCATTGCTCTGGCATTAATTATTAATTAGCCTACAGTCACCCTAGAGAATTCAACTTCCAGTCCGCACATACTTATTCATTGACCTCTATATTAGTTTTTGTTGGGGGTGGGGGAGCAGTAGAATGCTTAATAATTCTTGTCTCTCTAACCTTCTGTTCTAATTTCTATGGAAGGGAAACAGTGTATTTTCCAAGGGGTAAGAATCACAGAGTGGCCCCCAATTTCTTCAGGTTAAAATGCTTTGTCAAAAGTTGAGGGATATAGAAGGAGCAAAATGAATAATGACTGTTGAAAGTTACTTTTTAATGTTCAACAAATTGACTTGTGACAGTTTCTGCAAATTGGGTAATAAGATCATGGGACAAAACCAAATATTGTTTGTTTTCAGTGAGAGCAACTGCAGAGCTTTTAAATTAGATTTCATCCTTGGATTGATAATACATGCATATGTTCAGTGAAAATAGTGGTAGGTACATCTGAAGCAGGAATGTCCAATAAAACTATTAAAACAAAAGTGATTTTTTAAAAAAGCATAGATCTTCTCAATTTTGTTTATTTCAAACAAATACATAGAAACTCCTTTCTTAGCTGTAAACATGTCAATGTTTATGCTATTTGTGACAAACCTTTGGTCCTAAATGTGGAAACCTTTACAAATAGCATAGCGTTTAATTGAGTGAGCTGACAGGCAGACCTGGATTTGTATCTCAGCACTGCCACTTACTGAGTGACCTTAAATCCCATTTCCCCTCTGAGACTCTAACTTCCTTTTAGTAAAGTGTGGATAGCATTAGAACCTACCTCATGTGTTTTTTATGAGAATTAGATGGCATAATGCATATAAAATGCTCATCATAGTGCCTGGTATGTAGTAATACTCAAAATTGTTCATTATATTATAATAAATATTTGCTCCATTATTTTATTTTGATGTTTCTAGAGTTTGTTTTAGTTTGATTTTATTTAAAAGTCAATTCCATACTGCGTGTCTTTCCTAATATGGGGTTTTTGTGCATGGGCCCTACTTTCCTACTCAGAAACTACTATCACTTGACATTGTAATTGCCCTCCCCTTCACCCCAAAATCCTGTTTTCTTGCTTTGTATTCTGGCATTTCTTTTGAAACCTAGTCACCACTGTTGCAAATCTTTCTTCTTAATACAAGAGCCCCTGTGGGACTTCTGCAATCATTTCAACTTTTATCCTCCACCTCTGGAGCCTCCTGTGGAAACGTAGTCCCTGTAAACTATTTCCTCACACTGTAATTCATCCAGGTACCTCTTCTGGAGGAAATTTGATAAGAGTAGAATTGGGGACAAGATCTTGTTACCTGTGTCAAGAATGGGAATCTCTGGTCCAAATACTGAAGTGGAAGGAGACATTTCCCTATTGTTCAAGTTGAAATACAGAAATATTGTCCAATAGAAACAAAGTTGTAATGTTAGTTAAGGCCTGATACTATAAAGAGTATACAGTGTTTTGATTTATTTTACTTTTCATGTAGAGAAAAATAAGTGCTTTTTTCAAGGGTTTGTTAATGTTAATATTCTTATTTTAATATAGTTTTCATGGTCACCATTCACAATGGCAGAAAATTAGATTACTCATTTAACTGAATCAACTGAACTAAGAATGTCAATTTTTTTCTGAGCAGATAATGTCAAAGTAGATTTTAAACTATCAACACAGGTACAGGTATAGAGAACCAGTATTTTGGAACAGCTGTAGTATGGAAATTGCTAATGGCTAGTGAATCAGAGTTCTCTAGAAGTGTGTGGTAAGATTCTGAAATAGGTCTTATACCATTCTTCATTTTTAATGAATGCCTATAATGAAAGCATAGAAGTCATACTTAGAGAATTTTCAGGGATAATTAATATATGGTATAGGAATTACAATTTTGAAAGATTCAACAGTGTGGAACTTTAGGATAAAAATCTTGAGAAAGAAAAATTTGGAGTTATTTGGGCCTTCAGAAGTCATCTAAATTAATGCATAAATCTCTACAGGTTTCCTATCCAAGTGTTCTCTGGGCTTTGCTGGAATACTACTATTGGGAAGAAGCTCACCACTTGCAAAAACAGTTCATTCCATTTTTGGCATAATTTTGTTAGGAAGTTCTTTGTTATATGGAACTTCGCTTTTTTAACCTTTAAGTTTGACAAGTCTACTTCTTTTTCCTCATAACATCTCTTTAAATATTTAAAAACAATTTCTCTATTCCCCTCTCTGTTTCTCTTTTCCATTTTTAATATCCTCAATTCTCTATCCATTCATCAATGAAATGGTTTTAAAATCACTCAATATCTTGGTTTCCATGCCTTGAGGCCTCGTCAGTATTGTCAAGTCCCTCTTAAAATGTAGGGAACTAAGTTAAGTAATCCAGATGATATCTGAGCAGTACACAAAGCACAATGGAACTATTGCTTTTTTGAATCAATAAATCATAAATTTGCTAATGTGATAGCTATTTATATAGAACACATAAGGTATAATGAAGAAAATAATAATCCCATTACTCACTATTAACATTTTGGTGACATCGCCTGCATTTTCTTTTGTTTTAAATTTCCATAAATATGATTGTAGTAATAATTTACAAGCAACTCTGTATGTTCCAGTTGACATTACGTTATATGATTTCCCTATGTCATTAAAAATTCTTCCTAAATATCCTTTTTTAAAATTTTTTTATTTATTTATTTTTTATTGTGGGTAAAAATCAAAATTTTCACAATACATACCAATATTTGTAAAATGATATATAACTATATATGCATATATGTGCATTTGCTTACAAAAATGTTATATATATATATTTTTTTTAAAGGTGCTTAGATTACCTAAATATTACATGGAAACTACAGGGATTCCCATGTTCCCCACCTCCCACACCTCCCACAACATCCCACACAAACATCTCCCACAAGTGTGGCCCATCACCCTCAATGGTTCTATACATCCTGGGGCCTTGCCATCAACCATAGACCACAGTTCACATCCCTAAATATCCTTTTAATTTGTGTACTATTTTATCTGAAGTATATAGCAAAATTGATATAAGCTTTCTTTTTGATGATTTTTTTCAATACTATAAATGCTGTATATTTTATATTTTGAAACCAAATTTATTTGTAAAATATGATTTTATGATTTTTTGTCCTTAGTTTCAGCCTATGGGCAAACACACACACAATGATACCCTCCACACACACACACAAATCGTGATTTTCTTACCTCAAATATTAGCTATCCTTCTTAGACTTCTATCATGTGCTAATAAAAGATTCTTCTATATCTTAATTTGTTTTGAAAAAATTGTTGAAACAGATAAGGTCAAAGGCAGAGCCAGAGTTTTACATCTTGAGATTTCTCTTCAGGTTTACAAAGATCAGTCAGCTCTCTTTAGGAAAACCTGCATATCAAATTTTGAACCCGTTATCATTCAGCCAAAATGTATCTTTATGCCAGCCAGGTAAAATACATTGAATATTAAAGCCAAAAGGAACATTACACTATCATATAGTCCAGGTCCTATCAAGAAATTTGGAATATTTTGTTAAAAGGCCACCATGTCTGTGGTCATCCCGTTTAGTAATCCTGTCAGCAAAGGAAATGAGACTTGTTCAACATGATATTTTAGTGAATCTATGAGGGCTCCTAAGGAATGTCATCCTTGGATGTTTATAAGTTCTCATAAAATTTTTAATATATTTGAGAATTTTTTGGACATTAATATTAAGCTTATTTGTCTATAGTTTCTAGTATCTATAGTTTCCCTCTTTTTGAGACTCAGTTATTTGTTACTTGCCATTTTGCTAGCTCTTAACTAAAACAATAATATTCTGAAATTACAGTCATAACTTTGTATTGCTAATCAGCAATAATTTTGAGGGTAGAATATTACAGTCTGGCATTAAAGAGTAAATCTACAAGAATCACTCCATACCCCAGTTGAGATACTATAATTGTGTTGTGTGTAAAGCATGAATGGAAATAGGGGTGAGAGGGCAGGGATTAGACTTTTAAGTTCGCTTTCAGTGCCTGATTCTCTAAAAAACTGTTTATTGAAATTATTCTTAGATTAAGACATGTTTATCAATCCATTGTAAATTGTTCCTGAGAAGTTGGACATGAATTTTAAGGTTTATGTCTTTAAGGCAAATTCTTTCAGATTACATTGAAAAATAATTTTTCCATATCCACTCTTTTAAAGCAGCAGTGTATAGGACATAAAATTCAAAGGGTGGGAGATACTGTTCACAAACCTCACATGAATTTTTGAAAGCAGCTTAAAATTTGATCCCAATAGAATTTTAAATTGTTTTATCAAAAACTGGAAATATATACAAATACCATAAGTTCTGACTGACATATCTTTGGAGATGATGAAATGGGATTCCAAGTTATCTGTAGAAAATGCTTTGTTGTAACTCATCTAAAATGATGATAACATATCTGCAAGGAACAAAAGAATCAACAGTTTGAGAAGTAAAGACTTTAATATGAGTAATAAAATTGTGTGTGATCACTTTGCTGTACAGCATTACATGAATTAATATGTGAAAGTACCTGGATCTTTGACTGGCCAAATGAATATTGCTCTAACATAGTTATCTACCATATTTAACTAATGAGAAGCAATTCTTATGATAGTAGACAGAGTAGGATTTGAATGAGACAGATTTAGGTTCAAATCGCAACTTTGCTCCTCCCTAGTTGTATGACCTTGGGAAAACCATTGAAACTTGCTAAGCCTCAGTTGCCTCATTTGTAAAATAAAGATATTGAGAGGACCTAGCTTCCAGAATTATTTTAAGAATTAAATAAAATAACATCTGCATAGTTTATAGATCTGTACCTGGCACATAATGGCACACTCAGTTACTATAACTTCTATGTAAGTGCATTTTCCAGATAACCTTTTATCTATTTAAATGGAAACTTAAAAAAAAAAGTTTACTCAATTGGGATAGAAACATAGATATTATATTCTCTGGTTCTTTCAGTATTCTATACTGAACATAACTAACATGACTTAATGGCCCTCGGTAATCACAAGGAATTCCCTTCTCTGTGCTCTGCTCTCATAAGGTGATGTCCATGGGCTACTGATATATTAAGAGCTGTGTTTGCACTATCCCTTAAATTGTTTCAAGCTGTGCTTTTTCAGATCTTTAGTTGACTTTTCTAGTGTTTTTTTTTTTTTATCTTTCATAGTAAAAAGATACTACAGATACTCCTGCCTTTAGCAGTCTCACTCTCATTTTCTTTCCCCTTTTGCTCTAACCTGCTGTAGACTCAGAAATCAGAGTATAACAGAAGCTAATATCTGCATTGTGCTTGCCAGTCTACAATATGCTTTCATATTCAAGATTTCATTTGACACATTGCAGTGAATAGGAATATTTATCCTCAGTTTACATATGGAAAATGGAGACTCAGAAAAATAAAGAGATTTGCCAATGATCTATAGCCAATATTCAAATCTAAGTGTTTTGAGTCAAGACTTGGTAATATGTATTTTAATGAATCAGAAAAATTATTTTTACATTTTTATTGTGAACTGCAACTCATATACCATATAAAATATAAATGTATAGCTTTAAAAATAAGTGTAAAGCAATCCCCATATAACCCATCAGGTCAAAAAATAAAGCATTAAATACCCCAGAAGTCCCATGTGTAGTCTTTCTTGAAAATAGTACTTTCTCATATTTAGAGGGAACTGCTTCTCTGACATCCTTAGTTTGTTTTCTTATTTTACCAATTAGGTGTGCTTCTTAAATAATATTTAGTTTTTGCCTTTTTTGAAAATTACATCAATGGAATCCTACAGTATGTATTATTTTGTGTCTGGCTGATTTTGCTCAATATTATATCACCTGAGATAAATCCATGTTGTTTTATTAGTTGTAGATTATTCATTAACATTACAGTATAGTATTGCACTGTGTGAATATACTATAATTATTTATTTCTGTTGTTAATGTACTTTTGTGTCATTTCTAGTTTTATTGGGCTATAGCAATGCTGCTATGAATATTGCATATCCATTCTTGTGCATGTAGACTAGTATTCCTGTAAGGAAAGGACTGGAATTGCTGAGTTGTAGGATAACACCAAATTTATTAAATTGTTCAAACTTCTTTTACCACATAGTCGAACCAATCAACAGTCCCCATTCCACACTCCATTCAGGATACTAGAGTTCTTATTGTTCCTTAATATCTCCAACATTCATTTAATCTTTTCAAAATTTTAAATAGTAGCCTAACTGGTGGATTTATAGAAGTAACTAATGTCTTTAATTTGCATTTAGATAATAATGAATAAGTATAAAGGACTTTAATGTATTTATTGGCTAAGTGTATTTCCTCTTTTGTGAAGTTCCTGCTCAAGTCTTTTGCACATATTTATTGGGTTGTCTTTTTCATATTGCTTTATAGGAATTCATTATGTATTCTGAAAATGATTCCTTTGTTGGTTATAATTTTTCAACCATTTTCTCCCATTCCGTACCTTGACTTTCCAGCCTTTTAATGTATCATTTAATGAATATGAATTCTTAATTTTAAAAGAGTGAAATTTATTCATATTTTTGCTTATGGTTAGTGTTTCTTATGTGTTAAGAAATATTTCCTTATCCTGAGGGCAAAAATTATTCTTCTATATTATTTTCTCAAAGATTTATTGTTTTGTGTGTCATATTTAAGGTCTATAATTTACCGGGAATTAATTTTGTGATGATGTGAGGTAGGACTCCAATTTCACTCTTTTTAAAGACAAAGAAAAATTGCAAATTTATGTATTTATTTTTGCTTTATTAAATTAGAGAAGTTGTGGATTTACAGAAAAATCATGCATAAAATACAGTTACTATACACCACCTTACTATTAACACCTTGCATTAGTGTGGTACACTTGTTACAATTCATGAATAAACGTTTTTATATAATTGCACTATTATGTACAGTCCGTCTTTTAAAATACAGTTCAATATTTTGTGTTCTACAGTTATATATTTTTTTTAATTTTATTATAGTAACAGAAATACAACCTAAAAATTCTCCCTTTAACTACATTGACATATATAACACAGTGCTGTTAATAACATTCACAATATTGTGCATCCCATCATCACCATCCACTACCAAACTATACAATCATGCTAAAGAGAAACTCTGAACAATTTAAGCATTAACTCCCTATTCCCTACCCCCATACCTGCCCATGACAAACTATATTCTAGATTCTGATTCTATGATTTAGCATATTCTAATTATTTCATGTTAGTGAGATCATACAATATTTTGCCTTTTGTGTCTGGTTTATTTCATTCAATATGGTGTCTTCAAGGTTCATTCATGTTGTCACATGTATCAGAATTTCATTCTTTTTCACAGTTGAACAATATCCACTGAGTATATATATATACCACATTTTACTTATCCCTTCACTGGTTGATGGACACTAGCATTGTTTCTGTCTTTCAAGCAATTGTAAATTATTCCCCTATGAACATTGGTGTGCAAATATCTCTTTAAGTCCCTGTTTTCACATCCTTTAGTTATATACCTGGAAGTGGGATTGCCAGCCCATATGGTAATTCTATACCTAACTTTCCAAGGAACCCTAAAAACTTCCTTCCACAGTGGCTGCACCATTTTACTTTGACATAAAAAAAATGTATCAATGTTTCTATTTCTCCACATCCTCTCCAACATTTGTAATTTGTGTTTCTTTTTAAAATAGAAGCCATTAGTGGTTGTAATATAGTAGCTCTTAGTTTTCATTTGAATTTCTCTAATACCTAATGATATTGGGATTATTTTTCATGTGCTTTTAGGCCATTTGCACATCCTCTTTGGACAAATGTCTATTCAAGTGTTTTACCCATTTTCAAATTTGGTTGTTTGCCTTTTTATTGTTGTAGGATTTCTTTTCATATTCTGGATATTAAACCTTTATAGATGTGGTTTCCAAATATTTTCTCCAATTTATCACTTTTATGACAAAGCACTTTGATGCATAAAAAGTTTTAAAATTTTGATGAGAACCCATTTACCTATTTTTTTTTTTCTTTTGTTGCTTGTGCTTTGGGGGCAATGTGAAAAAAAAAATCCTTGTGTAACATAAGATACTGCAGATGCTTTCCTAGATTTTCTTCTAGGAGTTTTATAGTCCCGCTTCTTCTATTTAGGTCTTTGCTCCGTTTTGAGTTAATTGTTGTATATCATGTGAGATAAGGGTTCCCCTTCATTCTTTTGCATTTTGACAACCAATTCTCCCAGCACCATATGTTAAAGAGAATATCCTTTCCCAATTAAGTTTAAAAAATCAAATTGGCCATAGATGTGAGGATCTATTTCTGAAATCTTAATTCAATACCATTGGTTTATATAACTGTCCTTGAGACAGTACCATGTTGTTTTGACTAATGTAGCTTTGTAATAAATTTAAAGTCAGGAAATATGAGTCTTCCAACTTTGTTCTTCTCTTTCAACATGTTTTTGGCTATTCAGGGTCCCTTATCCTTCCAAAAAAAATTAATGATTGCCATTTCCATTTCTGTGAAGTAGGTTGTTGGAATTTGGGTTGGGATTGCAATGAATCCCTAAATCATTTTGGGTAGAATTGACATCTTAAAATATTTAGTCATCCAATCCATGAGAATAAATGTCCTTCCATTTGTTTAAATATTTGATTTTTTAAAACATAATTTTGGAGGTTTTCATATGTAATTTCTTTATTTCCCTGGTTAAATTAATCCCTAAGTATTTGATTCTTTTAGTTGCTATTTTAAATGGAAGTTTTTTCTTCATTTCCTCTTCAGATTACTCATTACTAGTGTATAGAAACACTACTGATTTGTGCATGTTTATATTGTACTGCACCACTTTGCTGAATTCATTAATTAGCTCTAGTAGCTTTGTTGTATATTTTTTTGGGTCTTTATTTATGTAGAATCATGTCATCTGCAAATAATGAAAGTTTTAGTTATTCATTTACAATTTGGATGCTTTTTATTTTTGTCTTCCTTAATGGCACTAGCTAGAACTTCTAACTCAATGTTGAATAACAGTGGTGACAATGAGCATCCTTGTCTTCTTGAAGATTGTAGAGGGAAAGCTTTTCAGTCTTTTACCATTGAATACAATGTTATTTGTGGGTTTTGCAAATATGCCCTTTATCATGTTGAGGCAGTTTCCTACTATTCCAAACTTTCAAATTGTTTCTATCAAGAAAGGCCGCTAAATTTTGTAAAATGTCTTTTTTTTTTTTTTTCCTTTCATTTTTTAAAGATACTTAGATTATATAAATGTTACACAAAATTATAGGGATTCCCATATGCCCCACCCCCACACCTCCCACAACCTCCCACATAAACATCCTTCATTAGTGTGGCACATCACCTGCAACGGATAAATATATCCTGGGGCTTTGTCATTAAACCTGGACCATAGATCACATTGTAGACCACACTCTCTTCCTCACAGTTCTGCATATTATATGATGATATAAAATGGCCTATATCTGTTGTTGCAATGTCACTCAGGACAATTCCCAAGTTTGGAAAAAGCCCCTGTATTACAACTGCTTTTCCCTTTCCCTGCCCCCAGAGCGTCCAGTGGCCATTAGCTCCACATTAATGTTATAGTTTCTTCCATTGCTTGAATCACAATATGTCTATAATAGAATACCAGTAAGTCCATTTTGGTCCATAGCTCTTCCCCCAATCCTGAGAAGTCTGGGAATCTGATGTCCACTCTATCTCCAATTGAAAGGGGGATTATATCCCATGGATAAAATGGATGGGATTATCCTGCATGCAGCTGCAGACTCTCTTCATTCCCTGGGATGGCCGTTGTCCATCATCATCTCCCGGCCAGGTGTCCTATGTGAGTCCATTGAGCTGTAGAGTAGGAGTTGCAGCTCCACTGAGATTCTGGGTCCAGCTGGCACATGGACAGCCCAAAGACTCCAGTTTCTGGATGTACACTACAAACTTCAGCACCACATATAGGTTTGAATAAAAGGGAAAGATGAACCATGTGCAGGGAAGACATATTTAAGTCCAACTCTGTCACTCTCAGGAGCACAAACTCCAAAGTAGAGCCCACTGGTAAGGTACCAAACTCCAGAGCTATCCGCCCTGACATAGGACCTAGGTGTCTCCAGAGCCCTCAGGAGCCCCTCTATTTGGGGTGACACTTTGGAAGTCTTTGAGGTCCTACTGAGATGTGTGTATGTGTTACCTCTGGGATGACCTCCCAACTCACTTTGAAGTCTCTTATCCATATGAACTCATTTGTCTGTACCTTTTCCCCCTTTTATTTGAGGTCTTTTTCCAGTCACATTGCCAGTTGGCACTTGGTAGCAATCCCATTGAGGTCAATTTCCTTAATTCATATCAGTGAGGTCATGTACTGTTCATCCTTCAATGCCTGGCTTGCTTCACTTAACAGAAGGTCTTCAAAATTCATCCATGTTATCCCATGTGTTAGCACTTTATTCCTTCTTACAGCTGAGTGATATTCCTTTGTATGTATGTACCACATTTTGTTTATCCATTCATCTGTTGACGGGTCCCTGGCTTGATTCCAACTTTTGACAATAGTGAACAATGCCACTATCAACATTGGTGTGCATCTTTCTGTTCATGTCTTTGCTTTCAATTCTTCTGGGTATATACCCAGCAGTGGAATTGCTGGATCATACAGAAGATATATAGTTGGTTTTTTGAGGAACTGACAAACTGTCCTCCACAGGGGCTGGACCATTCCACAATCCCACCAGAAGTGGATGAGGGTTCCCATTCCTCCACATCCTCTCCAACACTTATATTCTGCTGTTTTTAAAATAGCCACCGTTATAATGGGTGTAAGATGGATCTCATTGTAGTTTTGATTTGCATTTCCCTAATAGCTAGTGTATTAGTCAGCCAAAGGTGTGTTGATGCAAAATACCAGAAATTGGTTGGTTTTTATAAAGGGTATTTATTTGGGGTAGAAGCTTACAGTTACTGGGCCATAAAGGTTAAGTTTCTTCCCTCACCAAAGTCTGTTGCTATAAGTTGGAGCAAGGCAGCTGCCGACGTTTGCCAAGGTTCAGGCTTCTTGGATTCCTCTCCTACTCGGGCTCTGTTTCTCTCCAGGCTTAGCACCTCTGTTTCCTCCAAAATGTCAGTTGTAGACTATCAGGCGAACGGCTCGCTTCTCTTCTCCCGAGGCCTTCTCTCCAACATCAGAACTGCTTCAACTCTTTTTTTTCATGCCTTTTATATTTGATTTCCCCACCTACCAAGGGGTGGGGCTCAATGCCCTACTGACATGGCCCAGTTAATGGCCTAATCATAACTTAATCATGCCCAGATTAGCAGACCAGTTTGCAAGCATAATCCAATATCTATTTTTGGAATTCATAATTACATCAAACTGCTACAGCTAGTGATGTCAAGCAGCTTTTCATGTGCTTTTTAGCCATTTGTATTTCTTCCTTGGAGAAGTGTCTTTTCTGGTCACTTGCCCTTTTTTAAAATGGGTTGTCTTTTTATTTCTGAAATATATGATTTCTTTATATATGCAGGATAGTAAGCTCCTATCAGATATATGGTTGCCAAATATTTTCTCCCATTGGGTAGGCTGCCTTTTTATTTTCTTGATAACAAAAGTTTTTAATTTTGAGTGCAAAAGTTTTTAATTTTGAGGAGATTCCATTTATCTATTTTTTCTTTTGCTGTTCATGCTTTGGGTGTGAAGTTCATGAAACCATTTCCTATTACAAGGTCCTGTAGATGCTTCCCTACATTATCTTCCAAGGTCTTTATGGTTTTGGCTCTTATATTTAGATCTTTGATCCATCTTGACTTGATTTTTGTATAAAGTGTGAGATGGTGTTCCTCTCTCAGTATTTTGGATATGGATATCCAGTTCTCCAAGCACCACTTGTTGAAGAGACCATTCCATCCCAACTGAGTGGACTTGGTGGCCTTGTCAAATATCAGATGACTGTATATGCGAGGATATATATCAGCACCCTCAATTTGGTTCCATTGGTCAGTATGTCTATCCTTGTGCCAATACCATGCAATTTTGACCACTGTAGCTTTGTAGTATGTTTTAAAGTGAGGTAGTGTGATACCTCCAACTTCATTTTTCATTTTTGGTATGTCTTTGGCAATTTGGGGCTTCTTACCCTTCAAAATAAATTTTGTAGTTAGTTTTTCCAATTCATTAAAAAATCAAATAAAAATGTTGATTTTTATTGGGATTCCCTTAAATCTGTAGATTAGTTTGGGTAGGGTCTACCCAAACATCTTGATGATGTTTAGTCTTCCTATTCATGAGCAGGGAATATTCTTACATTTATTTGAGTCTTCTTTGTTTTCCTTTAACAGTGTTCTGTAGTTTTCTGTATATAAGTCCTTTACATATTTATTTAAATTTATTCCTAGGTATTTGATACTTTTGGTTACTATTACAAATGGGTTGCCGGCAGGAGTCAGGGCTTACTCTAGCCCTTTGTCCTAAGGGTGGGTTTTAGCTGCCTCCATTTGCAATTTCCACGGGGCTAAAAACTCACAGTTTTATCTTGAGCAATCTATCTCCCTGTCCTGCTCCCTCCAGATCGATATCCCAAAGGCTCTTGCTCCGTGGCTCCCAGAGCAGCCCACTTGGGCAGGATCCTGTCCTCAATTAGCTGTCCTTTGTGAGAGAGATGGTGAGAGATGTCCTTTCTCCTCCCCTCAAATGCCTTTTCTTCCTGAAGTATATTGATAATATGGTTTTTCTCCTTCTATTTGCTTGTGTTGTATTATATTAATTGATTTTCTTGTGTTGAATCACTCTTGCATAGCTGGGATAAAGCCCACTTTATCATGGTGAATCATTCTTTTAATATGCAGTATTATGCTATGATATGTTGTGTTCTGGTTTTCATTTGTCTCAATATTTACTCATTTCTCTTACAATTTCTTCTTTGAACCACGGATGGTTTAAAAGTGCATTGTTTAACCGCTATATTTTTTTTTAACTTTTCAGTTTTCAACCTGTTTTTGATTTCCAGGTATATTCCATTAGGGTTCAAGAAAGTACTTTGTGTAATTTTAAACTTTTTAAATTTATAGAGACCGGTGTTGTGACCCAACATGTGGTCTATTCTGGAGAATAAACCATGAGCACTTGAGAAGATTGTATATTCTTCTGTTTTTGCAGACAATGTTTCTGTATATATCTGTTAGATCTAGTTCTTTTATCATATAATTCAAGTTCTCTGTTTCCTTATTGATCCTCTTTCTAAATGTTCTATTGATGAGAGTGTTGTATTAAAGTCTCCAACAGTTATTGTAGAAACACCTATTCTCCCTTCAGATTTGCCAGCATTTGTCTCATGTATTTTGGCACGCCCTGGTTAGGGGCATAAATATTTATGATTGTTATTTCTTCTTAGTGGATTGCCCCTTTTATTAATATGTAATGTCTTTCTTTGTCTTTTTTAAAAAGTTTCACATTTACAGACTATTTTGTCCAATATTTGTATAGCTACCCTAGCTCTATTCTGCTTACTGTTTGCATGGAATATCTTTTCCAACCTTTCACTTTTAACCTATTTGCATTTTTGTTTCTAAGGTGAGTCTTTTGCAGAAAGCACATAAGTGGCTCATATTTTTATCCTTTCTGCCTGTCTTTGAATTTTTTTTTTTATTATGGGTAAAAATCAAAATTCTCAAAATACATACAAACATTTGCAAAATGATATATAAATATATATGCATATATGTGTATTTGCTTACAAAAATGTTGTTTTTATATATATATATATACATATATTTTAAGAGGTGCTTAGATTACCCAAAATATTACACAGAACCCACTGGGATTCCCATGTTGCCCACCTCCCACACCTCCCATCACATCCCACACAAACATCTCCCACAGTGTGGCCCACCACCCTCAATGAACTTACACATCCTGGAGCCTTGCCACCAACCATAGACCACAGTTCACACTGTAGACCACACTCTCTCCCACTCAGTTCTGAGTGGTGTGTGCTGATTTAAAATGGCCTACATCCGTTGCCACAACAGTACTCAGGGAATGGAGAGGGCCTGCATCTGCAGGCAGGATCATCCCACCCACCATATCCATGGGATATAAGCCCTCTCTCACTTGGAGTTGGAGTGGACATCACCATCCCAGTCTCCTCAGGATTGGGGGAAGAACTACGGACTAGAGTGCACTTGATTGTATTCTCTTGTTCACATATGGTGATTCTAGTAATGCAAGAAATTATAACAATGAGGTGGAGTCAGTGGCTACTTGACACTTTTGGGGTAGGGAGGGGACGAGCAGTTGTCTTTGAATTTTGATTGGGGAGTCTAATGCATTAACAGTCAAAGTTATTACTGTAAAGTCAATACTTCAACCATTTTTTGTTTTAGATTTCATATGTCATTACTTTTACCTCTCACTCTCTCTTTATTTTTTACCATTTTTGATAATCCCTAGTGATAATATTCATTTTTAAACTTACCTCCAAGCCTCTCTGTTCTTTTATTTTCATGCTGCTTTAGCATATCTTGTAGCATAGGTTTCTTTTTAATGAACTGTCTCAGTTTATGTTTATTTGTGAATATTTTGTTCTCATCTTTATTTTTGAAGGACAATTTTCTCCATAAGTATTCTTGGCTAGTAGATTTTCTCTTTCAGTATCTTAAATATATCATACTACTGCCTTCTTCTATAGTCTCTGATGAGAAATCAGCACTTAGTATTTTGGGAATCCCCTGTATGTGATGAATTGCTATTCATATGCTGCTTTCAGAATTCTCTCACTATCTTTGTCATTCAACATTCAGAATTCAGGGTAGTTCTGTTAGATTTATTCAGATTGGAGTACATTGTACTTCTTGGACATGGATATATCTATCTCTTACATAAGGATTGGGGAATTTTTGACCATTATATTCCCTCAAATATTCTTTCTGTCCTTCTTTCCTTCTCTTCTCCTTCTGGGACACCCATGATACATATATTGTGTGCTTTGTTCTGTCATTCAGTTCCCTGAAACCCTGCTCAACTTTTTCCATTCTTGTCTATGTCTGTTCTTCTGTGTTCAATTGTGGATGTGCTGTCATCTAAGTCACTGATCCCTCCTTCTGCCAGTTTGAGTCTCCTGTTGTATGCCTTTAATGTATATTTTAATTAATTATTTTTATTTTTAAAGGAGCTTTGGATTACATAAATGTTACATAAAAATATACGGGATTCCCATATGCTTCCCTCCCTCCCTCTCCCACACCTTCTGACATAAACAACATCCCTCATTAGTGTGGTACATTTGTCACATTTGGTGAACACACATTGAAGGATTGCTTCCAACCATGGATTACAGTTTACACATAGTTTACACTCTGTCCCCCCAAACCCCACAGGTTATGATAAAATATACAGTGGCCTGTATCTGTCACTGCAATGTCAATCAGGACAACTTCAATGTCCCAAAAATGACCCCCCCCATTACACCTATTCTTTCCTTTCCCATCCTCAGAACCTCTGGTGGCAACTGCCTTTATATCAATAATAAGAGTTCTTCCATTGTTAGAATAATAGTAAGTCTATAGTAGAATAATAATAAGTCTACATTTGTCCATTGTTCATTCCTCAATCTTGAGGATTTTGGCATGTTGATGCCCACTCTTCTTCTAATTGAGAGGGAGCTATTTTTAATCTCATCTATTATGTTTCATTCCCATAAATTCTGTTATTTTTATTTGCATTCCTTCAAAATTTTCTTTATGCTCTCCTACTATCTTCTTAATGTCCTTTAACTCTCAGCCATATTTCCTTTATCTTCTTTAACTTAGTATATTTGTTTGAACATTATTTAAGAGTTATTTCAAATCATCTTTATCATATGAAGTTTTAATTTGTTCCTCTGATTGGGCCATATCTTCCTATTTCTTACTGTGGCTTGTACTTTTTCATTGTCTAGGCATCTTATTTTCTGGATGGGTTTACTCTGGACGTAAGTTTCTCTTTCCTCTAGCTTTCTTGTTGATTGGCTTTGTGTTAAAACTCTTCTTTGACACTTGATTCAAATCATACTAGAACTTTAGAATAGCTCATGTTTGATCAGATTTTTTTTCAACTCTTATTTGTCTGATTCTTGTTGTGAATATAGAGTAAAATTTTTGAGATTGCACTATTTGTGCAATTGTTTCACCCCTCCCCCCCGGGAGAAAGCTTCCTTTCTCTTCTCCCCCCCCCTCAGCAATGACGATCTGCTCTGTTTTTTTTTTTTTAACATTTTTTATTTTAAATCAAGCTTTAGATTTCATAAATGCTATATTGAAAATATGGAGGAATCACATATACCCCACCTTCTCTGCCTCCCACACTTTCCACCATTAACATCTTTCCTTACTGTGATACATTTGTTATAATTCATGAACACATATTGAAACATTGATACTAACCATGGTCTATAGATTACGTTATGGCTTATACTTTGAACTGCAAAATTTTATAGGTTTTGACAAAATGTAAAATGGATTGTTTCTGTCATTGCAATATCATGCAGAACAATTCCAAAGTCCCCCAGATGCCACATGTTACACCTATTCTTCCCTCTCCCTACCTTCCAATCTCTGGTGAGAACTTTTATAAAAATGTTACAAGTCCTTCCATTACTAGAATAATAATAAGTCTAATTTAGTCCATAGAGGCATTTCCAAACTTGAGGATTTTAAGATAGTGATGCCCACTCTGCTACCAGTTGAGAGAGGCTTAGATCCCATGGGGCAGATGGGTGGAACTATCTTGTTTGCAGTTGTCGATACTGTTTTTTGGAATGGGTGTTGTCCATCACAATCCTTTTGTTAGTTGTCCTGGGTGAGTCAGATGAATTCGCTAGTAGGGGCTGACTGCAACTCTGCTGAGATTCAGAATTCAACTGGCATATGAACATCTGCAATATTTAAGTCTCTATGACATATGTTTAACAAGTATAGCACTAATTGTAAATTCAAAGAAAAGGGGTGAAGAACCATATATAGGAAAATTATAGATGAGTCTACTTATGACTTATTTATCATAAATTCCAAGGTAAGGCTCACTGATGGGGTGCCAATTTCCTGAGGTTATCTGCCCTGCCTATTGTGTCTAGATATCTCTAGTACCCTCAGGAGCACCCCTGCTTAAGCCACTGTTTACTTTGGCAGTCAGTGAGATCTTCCTTGGATGTGCATAAGCGTTACCTCAGGAAAAAACTCCAACTCACTTTGAAATCCATTAGCCATAAAAACTCATATGTATATAATATTTCACCCTTTTGTTCTAAGTCTTTTCCCAAATGCATCACTAGTTAATTCTAGGTAATTGCCTGGGAGGCTCATCCCAGGGAGTCATGTCCCATGCCAGGGGGAAGGTAGTAAATTTATATGCTGAGTTAGGCTGAGAAAGAGGCTACATTTGCAGCAACAAGGAGGCTTTCAGGAGGTAACTCATGGTAATATATATTACCAGGTTAAGTTTCAATTTCACAAGAACAAGATAAGAAATACATGCATCAATATCAAGGGCCTGGTGTATTGGTCTGTCCTCCTTCACTAGGTGCTGTCCATGTACTCTAGAGATTCTTGCCACTTTATTAGAGAATGTAGCAGGCCTCTCCAGGATGGGAATTCAATAGACAATCTGTTATTGTGAGGGTCTAAACCCACCAAGACAACACCTCATGAACACATGAACACATTCATATTCTATAGAGGCAAGCCCATTTTTAAATCCTCCCCATACATCACCCCACCACCAACATCCCACAACAGGAATCATCCCCTTCCACAGTTGCAACAATTTTGCAATCCAAAATATCCCTAAAACAAAGCAAAATAAAGTAAAATAATAAAATAATAATAAAATAATAAATTAAATTAAATTAAAAAATAAAATTTTGCAGTGTAACTTTCATCACCATAAGATCTATCTTTTATGTATATTGATGATATCTTCTGCCTGATCCATCAATGTCTTATTATTTTTTCACTTTATTTTCCAAGAAATTTAGGTTACAGGAAAGTCACATAGGAAATATAGGGGGTTCCCCTATAACTGCCCTCCACCCACATCGTTCCATACCGATAACATACTACCTTAGTGAGTTACCTTTCTTAGAATTGATGAACACATACTGAAGCATTTCTACTAACCATGGTCAATGGTTTACTTTATTTTTCATGTTTTCTTAAAATCAATTTTATTGATACATATTAGTAAAGCATACAATTCCCCCAAGGTGTACAATCAATGGTATTTGTTATAATCACATACTTGTGCATTCATCACTTCAATCATTATTAGAGCATTTTCATTATTTCAATAATAATAATAATAGACAAAAAAAAATGGACAAAGAAACAAAGCAGAAAATTCCTCACCTCTCAATCTCTCTATGCTTCCCCCACTATACATAGCTACTGTTTCTGGTTATTCTATCCAAAGTGTATAAACAATGGTTTTTAGAATAATCACAATGATGTACATTCATCATCTTAAAAATTCTATAACAATTTCATTACTTCAAAAGGAAAGACTCCAAACCCCTTAGCATTCCTTCCTCAGACCTACATAACAAATAATCTTCCAACTTTATGAATTGATTTATATTTACATTTTATATAAATGGAATCATACAATGCATAGCACTCTATCTGGTCTTCTTCATGTATTATAATTCTTTTTCAGATATTAACATTCTGTTTTATTAACTCACAATTGTTCAGCTTCAAGGAAAATTGGTCTTATATATGCAACTCTACCCATATTTATATTTCACATAATATATTTAGTTCATAATAGGGCAATCATACAGTATTTTTCCTTTTGTGCTGGCTTGCTTCACTCAACATAATGTCCTCCAGGTTCATCCATGTTGTCATATGTTTCACGACTTCATTTCTTCTTACTGCTGCATAATATTCCATCGTGTGTATACTACACAATTTGTTTATCCATTCATCAGTTGATGTACACCTGGGTTGTTTCCAATTCTTGGCTATCATGAATAATGCTGCTATGAACATCTGTGTACAGATATCTATTCATGTCACTGCTCTCAGGTCTTTTGGGTATATAGCTAGCAATGATATTGCTGGGTCTCATGGGAAGTCTATATTCAACTCCCTTAGGAACTTCCAAACAATCCTCCACAGTGGCTGTACGATTCTACATTCCCATGAAAAGTGAATAAGTGTTCCTATCTCTCCATATCCTCTCCAATGTTTAGAGTTTTCCAACTTTTTAATAGCGGCCAGTCCAATAGGTATGAAATGATATCTCATTGTAGTTTTGATTTGCATTTACCTAATTGCTAGTGATGTTGAAAATTTTTTCATGTGTTTCTTAACCATTTATATTTCTTCCTTGGACAGTTGTCTTTTCAAGTCTTTTGCTCATTTTTTAAATCAGATACTTTTTCTTTTTATTATTGAGTTTTATGATCTCCTTATATATCATAGATATTAAACCCTTATCAGATATGTGATTACCAAATATTTTCTCCCATTGTGTCAGCTGCCTTTTCACCCTTTTGACAAAGTCCTTTGAGGTGCAAAAGTGTTGAATTTTGCAGAGGTCCCATTTATCTATTTTTGCTTTTGTTGCTCTTGCTTTGAACATAAAGTTTAAGAAACTACCACCTACCACAAGATCTTGAAGATGTTTTCCTACATTTTCTTCTAGGAGGTTGTGGCAGTTTGATGTAATTATGAATTACAAAAAATATAATTGAATCATGCTTGTAAACTGATCTGTTAATCTGGGCATGATTAGGTTAGGATTAGGGCGTTGAGCCCCACCCCTTGGTGGGTGGGGAATTGAATATAAAAAGCAAGGCAAAGGAAAGTTGAAGCAGACTTTTGAGAAGCAGTTTTGATGTTGGAAAGAAGGTCCCAGGAGAAGAGAAGCAGGCCATTCGCCTGATCATCTACAGCTGAACTTGTGGAGGAAACAGGAGCTAAGCCCGGAGAGAAACACAGCCCCGGGAAGAGAGGAACCCCACAAACCTGAACCCTGGCAAACGCCGGCAGCTGTCTTGCTCTAACACATGGCAATGGACTGTAGTGAGAGAAGAAATTTAATGCTTTATGGCCTGGTATCTGTGGACTTCTACCCCAAATAAATACCCTTTATAAAGACCAACCCATTTTTGGTATTTCACATTAGCACCCCTTTGGCTGACTAATACAGAGGTTTATAGTTGTTTTTATATTTAAGTTCTTGATCCATTTTGAGTTAATTTTTCTATAAGGTGTGAGATAAGGGTCCTCTTTCTTTCTTTTGTATATGGCTATTCTATTCTTGATTTGATTCCATTTGTCAGTCTTTCTGTTCTTATGTCAGTACTATGCTGTTTTTATCACTGTAGCCAAGTAATATGCTTTAAAGTCAGGAAGTGAGAGTCCTTCAACTTCGTTCTTCTTTTTTAGGACATTTTTTGCTGTTCAGGGTCCCTTACCCTTCCAAATAAATTTGATTATTTTTTTTTTATTTCTGCAAATAAGGCTGCTGGGATTTTTATTGGGATTGCATTGAATCTGTAAAACAGCTTTGGTAGAACTGACATCTTAACAATATTTAGTCTTCCAATCCATGAACACAGAATGTCCTTCCATTTATTTAACTCTTCTTCAGTTCCTTTTAGCAATGTTTTGTAGTTTTCTGTATACAAGTCCTTTATGTCCTTGGTTAAGTTTATTCCTAAATAGTTGATTGTTTTATTTGCTATTACAAATGGAATTTTTTTCTGAATTCCCCCTCAGATTTCATATCAGTAGGGTATAGAAACGCTATTGATTTTTAAATATTTACCTTGTATCCAGCCACTTTGCTGAACTCATTTGTTAATTCTAGTAGCTTTCTTGTGTATTTTTCAGGATTTTCTAGATATAGGATCATGTCATCAGTGAAAAATAAAAGTTTTACTGCTTCTTTTCCTATTTGGGTGCTTTTGATTACTTTGTTTAACCCAATTGCTCTAGCAAGAACTTCTAGCACAATATTGAATAATAATAGTGACAGTGGGCATCCTTGTTTTGTTCCTGATCTCAGTGGGAAAGCTTTCAATCTTTCACCATTGAGTACAATGCTTGCTGTAGGTTTTTCAAATATGCACTTTATCATATTGAGAAAGCTTCCTTCTATTCCTATCTTTTGGAATGTTTTTATCAAGAAAGGGTACTGTATTTTGTCAAGTGCTTTTTCTGCATCAATCAAGGGGATCATGTGATTTTTCTTCTTCAACTTATCAATGTGGTTTTGATTTTATTGTTGCATACCTGGGATAAAACCCACTTGATTATGGTGTATAATTCTTTTAATGTGCTTTTGGATTCTGTGTGCAAGTATTTTGTTGAGGATTTTTGCATCTATATTCATTAGAAATATTTGGTCTGTGATTTTCTTTTTTATAGTATCTTTGTCTTGTTTTGGTATTAGTGTGATGCTGGTTTTATAGAATGAGTTTGGTATCATTCTTTCATGTTCAAGTTTTTGGATTAGCTTGAGCAAGATCAGTATTAGTTAATCTTTCACTGATTGGTAGAATTCAACTGTGATGCCATCTGGTCCTGGGCTTTTCATCTTTGGGATATTTTTGATGACTCTTTAAATCTCTTCACTTGTGATTGGTTTGTTGATGTATACTATTTCTTCTAAACTCAATGTTTGTGGTTCATGTGTTGCCAGGAATTTGTCCAACTTGTCTACATTTTCTAGTATTTTGGCATACAATTGTTCATCATATCCTCTTATGATTTCTCTTACTTTTATGGGGTCATTAGTAATTTCCCTCCTCTCATTTCTGATTTTATTTGTTTTTTCTCTCTTTTTTTTCCTTTGTCAGTCTAGGTAAGGGTTGGTTGATTTTTTTTATCTCAAAGAACCAACTTTTGGTTTTGTTGATTCTATTTTATTTTTGTTCTCAATTTCATTGATTTCTGTTCTGGTCTTTACTATTTCTTTCTTTCGGCTTGGTTTGGGATTAGTTTGCTGTTTGTTTCTAGTTCTTCCATGTGTGCAGTTAGATCTTCAATTTTAGCTCTTTCTTTTTTTTAATGTAAGCATTAAGGGCTATAAATTTCCCTCTCAGCACTGCCTTTGTGGTGTCCCATAGATCATAGATTTTGATATTTTGTGTCCTGATTTTCATTCATCTCAAGATATTTGCTGAATTCTCTTGAAATTTCTTCTTTGACTCACTGGTTGTTTAAATTTTGTTGTTTAATCTATATATATTAATTAATTTCCCCCTTTTCTGTCCATTACTGAATTCCAGTTTCATTCCATTATGATCGAAGAAAGTGTTTTGTACAATGTAAAACTTTTAAAATTAATTGAGACTTGTTTTGTGACCCAACATATGGTCTATCTTGGAGAAGCATCCATGAGCCCTTGAGAAGAATGTATATCCTGCTGTTATGGGGTACAATGCTCTATAGATGTCTCTTAGGTCTAGTTCCTTTTTCATATTATTCAAGTTCTCTGTTTCTTTATTTATCCTCTGTTCAGATGTTCTCTCCAATACTGAGAGTTGTGTATTGACATCTCCAACTATTATTGTAGAGACATCTATTTCTCCCTTCAGCTTTGCCAATGTGTGCCTTATGTATCTTGGGGCACTGAGGTTAGGTGCACAAATATTTGGAATAGTTATTTCTTCTTGTTGAATTGCCCCTTTCATTAATATATAATGACCTTCTTCATCCCTTATAACAGTTTTGCATTTAAAATCTACATTGTCTGATATCAGTATTGCTACACCAGCTCTTTTTTGGTTACTATTTGCATGAAATATCTTTTTCCAACCTTTCACTTTTAGCCTGGCTGTGTCCTTACATGTGAGGTATTTTGATTGGTGAGTTCAAGCCATTAACATTCAATGTTATAACTGTAAAGGCATTACTTACTTCATCCATTGTACCATACACTATTGTAGGTTTTGGCAAAATGCATAATGGCCTATATCTGTGAATGCAAAATCATGAAGAACAATTCCAATGCCCAAAATTGCCCTGTGATCCACCTATTCATCCCTCCCCTTCCTGAAGGTACCTATGGCAACCACTAAGTTTCAGTTTTTGAAGAATAAGTTTCACAGTTACATGCATTAATATCAATGACTTGATATACTGGTCTATTTTCTTTTATTAGGCACTGCTTATATACCCAAAAGATTCTTGCCCCTCTGTTTCAGACCATAGCAGGACTTCCCAGGATGGGAATTTAATATTTTCTTGTTTACTGTGTATGTCTCCACACACTGATATAACACCATATGACAAGATGAACACATTCATATGCCATAGAAGCATGCCCCCAGTGTACACTTTCCCATCTATCTCTACACCACAGACTCCCTGCACCAGAGACCCTCTGCTGCTATATTTGCCCAAAGAATATTACCACCATTGTAGTTTCAATCACAGACCTACAAAACCCCAAAGTTCACCTGTTCCTTCCTCCAAACCTCCCCCCCAGTTCCATGGATAGTCCAGCCCAACCACCATACTATGCTCACTCTCACATTCCAACACCATCAACCCCACTCACATACAGGTAACACCATCACCACCATCCACTGCCAAACCACCCCCTTCCACCTTATCATGGGTTTTGCCCATCCTGAGCATGGGCTCCCCAAACTATACTCTCTTTTTGTCTCCTGCTTATTTATCTTCCTCTAGCTCTGTGTACTCTGCTCAAAATGCTTAAGACATATCAGTGAGGTCATACAATTTTTATCCTTTAGTGAGTGGCTTACTTTACTCAACATAAACTCTTTAAGATTCATCCATGTTGTTGTGTATGTCAATACTTTGTTCCTTCTTACAGATGAGTAACATTCCATTATATGCATATGCCACATTTTGCCTATCCATTCATCTTTAGATGGACACTTGGGTTGTTTCCATCTTTTTGCAATTGTGAATAGTGTTGCTATGGGCTTCAGTGTGCATACATCTATTCAAGTCACTTCTTTCAATTATTTTATTACACCCTAGTAGGATAAGTGGTTCCCAACTATTTTACTCCCATTGAGTACCTGCCTTTTCACATTCCTGAAAACTACTTTAAGTGCAAAACTTTTACTTTTGAGGAGATCACATTTATCTAATTTTTTCTTTCATTGTTGGGCTTTGGGTGTAAAGTTTATGAAATCTTTTCCTACCAAAAGTTTTTGTAGATGTTTCCCAACATTACCTTCTAGGAGTTTTATTATCTTGGCTCTTATATTAGGTCTTTGATTCATCTTGAGTTAATTTTTGTATAGGACATGTGAGGGTGATCCTCTCTCAATCTTTTGGAAATGGATATCCAGTTCTCCCAGCACCATTTTTTGAAGTGTTGAAGTGGACTTGGTGGTCTTGTCGAATATCAGTTGACCATACAGATGAAGATCTATAGCAGAACTCTCAATTTGGTTCCATTGTTCAGTATGTCTATTTTGTGTCAATACCATGCAGTTTTGACCACTGTAGCTTTGTAGTATGCTTTAAAGTCGGGTAGCATGAGTCCTCCAGTTCCATTTTTCATTTTCAATATGTTTTTTTCTGTTCGGGACCACTCACCCTTTCAAATAAATTCATAACTAGCTTTTCCAATTCAGTGAAAAATGTTTTTGTAATTTTTATTGGGCTTGCATTAAATCTGTAAATCATTTTGGGTAGGAGAGACATCTTGATGATGTTTTGTCTTTCAATCCATGAACATGGAATTTTCTTCCATTAATTTAGGTCTTCTTTGATTTCCTTTAACAATGTTATGTAGTTTTCTGTGTACAAGTACTTTCGATCTTATTTAAGTTTATTCATAGATATTTAATTATTTTAGTTGCTATTCTAAATGGATTTTTTTCTTGATTTTTTTTCCTCAGATTGCTCAGTATTAGTGTACAGAAATGCTACTTATTTTTGCATGTTGCTCTTATATCCTTCCAATTTATTGAACTCATTTATCAGATCTAGAAATTTTGTTGTTAGGTTTTTCATGGCTTTCTTTGTCTAGGATCATGTCATCCACAAGCAGTGAAATTTTTATGTCTTCCTTTCCAATTTGGATGACTTTTATTTCTTTTCCTTGCCTAAGTGCTTGAGCTAGTTCTTTAATACAATTTTTAATAAGATCAGTGACTGTTGGCATCTTGTTTTCTTTTCTAAATCTTAGGGGGAATGCCTTTAGCACTTCAACTTTGAGTATTATGTTAGCTGTGGGTTTTTTATATATACCCTTTATCATGTTGAGAACATTTCTTTCTATTCCTGTTTTTTGTATTGGTGTTATAAAGAAAGGATGCCGTATTTGTCAAATGCTTTTTCCACATCAATTTTTAATCTAACATACGTTTTTATTCTTGATGACGTTCAAAAATGGCACAATATTGATATTTCCTTAAACAAATTATACAATCATATTCTTATACAAGACACAGCATCACCATTACTATGTGTCCCTAGAGGCCATGCAGGCAGTGATTTCACATCCCCCTGAGATTTGGCAGAACTACAAGATCAGAAGATGGCTCTTGAAGAACCAGCTTGTTACCAGATAAGCCAATGAGAGATGCCATCACGTTTACTGTACATAGAATTAAAGATAAAAATGATATACAAAAAATATGGAACCAGCTTATTTGTCATTGTTTCATTCCTTACAAATGACAAAGGTACTTTTATCAGTATCTATTAGGATGCAAAGGATGCAAATGTGTATCTTCCTTGGGGCTTTTTAATCTGTTAATGTGGTGTGTTATGTTGATTGATTTTCTTCTGTTTAATCATCCTTGCATACCAGGGATAAAACCCATTTGATCATGGTATATAATTCATTTGATGTCTTGTTGAATATGCTTAGCAAGTATTTTGTTGAGAATTTTAGCATCTAAGTTCATTAGAGAGGTTGACCTGTAGATTTCTTTTCCTGTGGCATCTTTATGGGCATCATAGACTATTAGGTAATGTTACCTCTACCATTTTTTTGAAAAGTTCAAACTCATTACTTGTGAATAATCTGAGACCATCAATTTCCTCTTTCATCAATTTAGACTTGCTTGTGTCTTTGTAGAAATTTGTCCATTTCATCTAAGATATCCAATTGTCATGTAATTTTTCAAAGTATCCACTTATGGTAATCTTTATTTTTGTAGGATCAAATGTCATAGCTCCTCTCTCGTTTTTCATTTCATTTATTTGCATTTTCTCTCTTTTTCTCTTTGTTAGTCTAGCTAAGGTTTTGTAAATTTTATTAATCTTTTCACTGAACAAATTTTTGGTTTTGTTAATTTTTCTGGATTTTTTTATTCTCAAGTTCATTTATTTCTGTTCTAATATTTGTTATTTCCTTCTTTCTGCTTACTTTGGGATTAGATTGTTATTCTTTTTCTAGTTCTTCCACGTATGAAGTTAGTTCTTGATTTTAGCTCTTTCTTAGTTTTAAATATAAGCATTTATATCATGGGAGTAAGTTCATCTGAATATACATGAAAGATATATAAAATTGTTCAAATGATCAAAGGATGGGGCACGGTCATGGAGGGTGGACAATCATTCAATAAATGAGGAAATATGAATTCCCAGCCTGGATATCTCTGCCACATTCTCCAAGGGAGCAGCAACAGTCCTCTGAGTGCAGGGACAGTGTCTGTCAAAAGAGGATGGCCCACTGATGAGTTCTTGTTATTGATGACTAGCCTTATGAGTCTTTGCTCTTGTAATTGAAACTTAGCCTACTGTTATGGGGTGCCTAAGGGTTGCCACCTGAGAGCCTCCTTGTTGCTCAAATGTGGCCTCTCTCTAAGCCAAACTCAGCTTATGAATGCATTACCTTACCCCCAACTCCCGGGGATGAGCATCCCTGGCAACGAGGGATTAATACCAAGTGCCAACTGGCAACACGATTGGGAAAAGACCTTGAATAAAAGGGGGAAATGGTAAAGACAAATGAGTTCAAGTGGCTAAGAGACTTCAAAGAGAGTCGGGAGGTCATCCCAGAGGTAACACTTATGCACACATCAGTAGGATCTCATAGAACACCAAAGTGCATATCACTCCACACAGAGGAGCTCCTGAGGGCTCTGCAGACACCCAGGTTCTACATAAGGCATCAGTCTCTGGGGCTATCCCCCCTTATCAGTGGGATCTATTTTGGAATCTGTGCTCCTGAGAGTGACAGAGTTGGACTCAAATAAGTCCTCCCTGCACATGGTCCATCAGCCTCTTCTATTCAAACCTATATGTGATGCTGGAGTTTTTAGGTGTACTTCCAGAGACTGGAGCCTCTGGCCTACCTATGTGCCAGCTGTGCCTGGAATCTAGGTGGAGCTGCAACTCCTACCCTACAGCTCAATGGACTCATCCAAGTCACCTGGCGAGGAGACGTTGATGGGGAATGGCCATCCCAGGGAATGGTGAGGGCCTGCAGCTGCAGGCAGGCTAATCCCACCCACGATATCCATGGGATATAAGCCCTCTCTCACTTGGAGATGGAGGGGACATCACCATCCCAGTCTCCTCAGGATTGGGGGAAGAACTATGGACTAGAGTGGACTTAATGGTATTCTGTTATACACATATTGTGATTCTAGCAATGGAAGAAATGTTCACAGTGAGGTGGAGCCGGTGGCCACTAGACACTTTCGGGGCAGGGAGGGGAAGTGCAGTTGAAATACAGGGGCTTTTTCGGGACTTGGGGGTTGTCCTGAGTTCCTTTGTGGCGATGGATGTAGGCCGTTTTAAATCGGCACACACCATTCAGAACTGTGTGGGAGAGAGTGTGGTTTATGATGTGAACTGTGGTCTATGCTTGGTGGCAAGGCCCCAGGATGTGTATATCCATTGAGGGTGATGAGCCACGCTGATGAAGGATGTTTTTGTGGTATGTTTTGGGAAGGTGTGGGAGGTGAGGAACATGGGAATCCCTGTAATTTCTGTGTAATATTTAGGTAATCTAAGCACCTTTTAAATTATATATGTAAATAAATAAATAAATAAATAATAAATAATGAATGAAGAAAAAATATATAAGCATTTATGGCTATAAATTTCCTTCTCACATTTTGCTGCATCCCATAGGTGTTTTTTTTTATTATTATTATGGGTAAAAATAAAAATTCTCACAATGCATACAAACATTTGCAATATGATATATAAATATATATGCATATATGTGTATTTGCTTACAAAAATGTTATATATATATATATATATATATATATATACATATATTTTAAGAGGTGCTTAGATTACCCAAAATATTACACGGAACCCACTGGGATTCCCATGTTCCCCACCTCCCACACCTCCCACCACATCCCACACAAACATCTCCCACAGTGTGGCCCACCACCCTCAATGAACTTACACATCCTGGAGCCTTGCCACCAACCATAGACCACAGTTCACACTATAGACCACACTCTCTCCCACTCAGTTCTGACTCATCCAAGTCACCTGGTGAGGAGACAACGATTGGCAATGGTCATCCCAGGGAATGGAGAGGGCCTGCATCTGCAGGCAGGATCATCCCACCCACCATATCTGTGGGATATAAGCCCTCTCTCACTTGGAGTTGGAGTGGACATCACCATCCCAGTCCCCTCAGGATTGGGGGAAGAACTATGGACTAGAGTGGACTTAATGGTATTCTCTTGTTCACATATGGTGATTCTAGTAATGCAAGAAATTATAACAATGAGGTGGAGCCAGTGGCCACTTGACACTTTTGGGGTAGGGAGGGGATGAGCAGTTGAAATACAGGGGATTCTTTGGGAGTTGGAGGTTGTCCTGAGTACTGTTGTGGCAACGGATGTAGGCCATTTTAAATCTGCATCCCATAGGTTTTGATGTGTTGTGTTCTCATTTCATTTGTTTCAATAGAGTTACTGGGGATAGTGGGAACGTGGCTGATGGGATAGGCAGATCAGCCTTAGTTCTTTCTAAAACAACAAAGAAAAAGCCAGAGGCTTCTGTGGGGACCTGCTTTGGGGCACAGCAAACCAGTACACTGCTTACCATCTCCCAGAAGAGTGAGGGTCAGAGACACGAAGGAGCCAAAACAAGTAATTATGAGTTATAAACCTCCAAGCTTCCAGGAAGGGCTCCCCTCCCCCCATCCTGAGATATTAAGCAAGGGTAAAACTTCTGGTGAATTGTATCTGAGAATAGAGCTGACATCTACCTCCACAGGAAGGTGCTCTGAGTTATCTAGGAAGGTACTGGACAGGTAAGGAAGTCAGTAATTATAGTGGGTTGCTTACCTCAGTGGCTGTAAAGGGCAAATACACCCAGACATCAGGGTGGACAGACTAGGTGGAGACCCCTAGACTCCTGCTCCAAATAGGAGTGTGACGGCAGATTCCCTGTGAGGAAGAGGGGTCTGGGAGTGTGAAGAGTGATTTCTTCATGGCAATTTTAGCTGGGCCTCCCGTGAATATTGGAAGGGACCCTGACTCGACAGGGAGAGGGAAGGGGAATCACCTCAGGCAGATGGTCACACGAGCCACCTAGGTAAAGAGAGGAAATACATAAGTGAGGAAGTAGAGACAGGCAGCGAATCAGTACCACTCTAGCTGACTGCAGGGGATCTAACCTGCCTGAGAGAAAAGGGTTGGACAGTCTTCTGAAAGGCTAATTAATGCAAAGAGGTAGAACAGCTCAGTGGAGGAAGTACTGCCTAGCATATATGATGTCCCTGGTTCAATTCCTGGCTCTTCCTTGAGAAATGATTCACTAGGTATAGCCATTTGGCAATTTGATGTAATTATGAATTCCAAAAATATAATTGGATCATGCTTGTAAACTGATCTGTAAATCTGGGCATGATTAAGTTATGATTAGGGCTTGGCTGGGCCACATCAGTAGGGTGTTGAGCCCCACCCCTTGGTGGGTGGGGGAATTGAATATAAAAGGCAAGGCAAAGGACAGAGGGAGCAGCTTTTGAGAAGCAGTTTTGATGTTGGAGAGAAGGCCCTGGGATAGAGATGAGCCATTCACCTGAGAGTTCACAGCTGGCCTTGTGGAGAGAAGCAAAGGCCAGAGAGCCTAATAGTCTATAGCTGACCTTGTGGAGGAAACAGAGGAGCTAAGCCCAGAAAGAAATGCAACCCTGGGAAGAGAGGCACCCAAGAAGCCTGAACCGTGGCAAACGTTGGCAGCTGTCTTGCTCCAACACGTGGCAATGGACTTTGCTGAGGGAAGAAACTTATGCTTTATGGCCTGGTAACTGTGGACTTCTACCCCAAATAAATACTCTTTATAAAGACCAACCCATTTCTGGTATTTCACATTAGTGCCCCTTTGGCTGACTAATACACCAGGATATCAGGCATCCAGCTGAAACTTTATGACAAGGAATATATAGACATTTTTTTTTGTATTAGTTTTTCTTGGATCTCTTTTTTGTTTGTTTTTAAAAGGTTCATTTTCTTTTATTTCCATTACTTTAATCACTAAAACCCAGTTCAAAACCGGCAGAGGGCAGGCTGCAGGGTGAGTGATTGGAACACCAGCAGACTGAGAAGATCCTTAGGGGTCTAAGAGAGAAGGCTGTTTTTCCATGTTTACTTTTTTTCTTCTCTTTTTTTTATTTTTATTTTTTGAATGAATCACTGCTGTCTTGTTTCTTGCTTGTTTTGCATACCCTTCTTTTGTTTCTCTGCTTGTTTATTTATCTTTTTTTTTTTCTTTTGGTTACTGATTTATTCTACCTATACTATTTCTTTTCAATCCTTCATTTTTCTATCTTTTCTTTTCCATTGTTGTTCTTTCATTCCACTCCATTTATTTGGTCTCCATTTATCTTGTTTGTATTTCTTCCCCTCTCCTTTTTTCTCTGTTTACTTTCTCTTTTTTTACTTTTTTCCTTCTCTCTTTTTTATTTTCTTTTCCTAACTTCTCACCAATCCAGCCTTTAAATTCATTCTATATATTTTTTTCTCTATTCTGTTTCTTGTTTCATTGTTTCTATTCCAGTTGCCTAATCTTATTCCTCTGTGCTTCTTACTCATGAAAATTTTTCAATTTCCTAGGACTTGTACGGTTGTTCTCCTATCTTTGACTATGGTCATTACTATTATTCTTTTTGTGTTCCTATCTATTTCCTTTTCTCTGGTCCTAATTTTTTTTCTTTCAAATCAACATAGACAGATCTCCACACAAAAAAATTCCTGAATGGGAGAAGATCCTGCCCAACTGACCTGTTTTGAGAAACCACAGAACAGGAGGCTTCAGAGCATTGATCTGGAGGGAGTTGGATAAGAGATAAATTCCTCAAGGTGCTATGGCTTGATTCTTGGTTGCTGCATTTCCTCTTTCTTGGTTTCCCCTTTTCTGTGTATTCTGATTTTGGCTACCAACACTGTCTTTTTTCCTTTCATCATCTTTCTATCTTTCGTGTTCTATTGTTGTTCTTACATTCCACATCTCTTTGTTTAGTCCTCAATATTTCTGGTTTTTATTTCTATCTGATCTATCCTGTATTCTTTCTTTTATTAACTTTTTTCTTTTTGTCTTTTATTATCTCTTTCCCTCTTTCCTCATCATTCTGGCCTTTTAATTCATTCTATATATTTTTATCTATTCAGTTTCACATTTCATTGTTGGTAATCCACTTTTTTATTCCTATTATTCTACACTGCTTACATGAGTTACATATTCATTTTCCAAGGTCTTATATGGTTCCTCTTCTAATGAAAACAATTATCATTACTATTATCCTTTTATATTTCTTAGCTCTTTCACTTTCTCTGGCCCTAATTTTTTCCTTCAAGGAAATATAGACAACAGTAACAAAAAAGAATAAGAACAAAGTGTCAAACAGAAAACTTAACACACACACCCAAACAGCAATTAAATAAAACTACAGAGTAAAGTGAAAAGCTAATCAACTGAATAAACCCATCAAGATAAAAAGATGACCAGACAGCAACAAAAAATGACAAGGCATACTAAGAAACAGGAAAACATGGCCCAATTCAATGAACAAACTAAAAATCAGGAAGATGTGCAGAACATTGAACACCTAATCAAAGCTGTCCAAACAAATATTATGGAATAAATTTAATGAAGTGAAGAAAGAGATTAAGGATAGTAAGAAGACACTGGGAGAACATACCGAAGAAATTGTAAACATACATAAAATGATAATGGATACGATGGTGATGAATGGCACAATCCAAGAAATAAAAAAGACACTGGATGCAAATAACAGCAGATTTGAGTAGGCAGAGGAAAGAATTAGTGATGTAGAAGAGAGTACATCTGAAATCAAACAGAGTAGAACAGAAAGATAAAAAGATAGAAAAAAATCCAGCAGGGACTTAGGGACTTGAATGACAACACAAAATGCACAAACATACACATTATAGGCATTCCAAAAGGAGAAGAGAACGGAAAGGGGACAGAAAGAGTGTTGGAGGAAATAATGACTGAGAACTTGCCAACCCTATTGAGAGAGATGAATGTCCATGTCCAGAAACTGCAATGCACCCCAAACTTTATAAATCCTAACAGGCCTACTCCAAGACATATACTCATCAAAGTGTCCAATGCTAAAGACAAAGAGAAAAATACTAAAAGCAGCAAGAAAAAAGAGAACCATCACATACATGGGAAGCTCAATAAGATTCAGTGTTGATTTCACATCTAAAACCATGTAAGCAAGAAGGCAGTGGTATATCATAGTTAAGGTACAAAAAGAAAAAAATTCCAGTCAAGAATTCTCTATCTAGCAAAGCTGGCATTCAAAAATTATGGAGAGTTCAAAATATTCACAGATAAACAGAAATTAAGAGAGTATGCAATAAGAAGCCTGCCCTTCAAGAAATACTAAAGAGAGTTCTGTGGGTTGAAAGGAAAATCCAGGAGAGACAGAGTTGGAGGAGAGAGTAAGAACAACTAAGAAACAAAAAGAGAAATAAAAACTACCTATGACATACATAAACCCAAAGAAAATATAGCTAATGTAAGTAATTCTTTGAGAGTTATGCAGAAAGTTCATGGATTCTACTCACCAGTCATGAGACACAGATTGGCAGAATGGATAAGGAAATATGAACCATCTATATGTTCTCTACAAGAAACCCACCTTAGACCCAGGGTTTCAAGGAGGATGAAAGTGAATGACTGGAAAATAATTTTACAAGAAAATGAAAACCAAAATAAAAGATGGGAGTAGATATACTAATATCAGCCAAAAGAGACTTTAAATGCAAAACTATTGTAATAGACAAAGATGGACACTATATATTAGTAAAAGGGGTAATCTTTCAAGAGGAAAACACAATCATAAACATTTATACACCTAAACAGGGCACCTCAAATACATGAGTCAAACACAGGAAAAACTAAGTGAAGAAACAGATTCTTCTACAATTATAGTGGGGGACTTTAATACACCATTATAACCATTAGACAGAAAATGTTCACATAGAATCAATTAAGAAACAAAGACATTGTATGATACATTAGAGGATCTAGCTCTAGTAGACATAAACAGCACACTATACCCAAATACAGTGGGATATATATTCCTCTCGAGGGCACATGGATCATACTTTAAGATAGACCAAATTCTAGGCCACAGAAAAATTCTCAATGAATTCAGAAAGATTAATATTATACAAAGTAAATTTCTCTGACCACAATCAAATTAAGCTGGAAATCAGTAAGGGCCAGGGAACCAGATTAGACACAAAGATATGGAAGTTAAATAACACACTCTTAGACAAACATTGGGTCAAGAAGGAAATCTCAAAAGAAATCAGCAACTACCCTGAAAAAAATAAAAATGAGAACACAACATATCAAAGTCTAGGGGTGCAGCAAAAACTGTACTGAGAGGGAAATTCACAGCCAAAAATGCATATATCAAAAAAAAAAAGTAGCTAAAATCGAAGACCTAACTGCACACCTATAGGAATTAGAAAAATAACAGCAAACTAACCCAAAAGGAAGTAGAAGGAAGGAAATAACAAATATTAAAGTAGAACTAAATGCAATAGAAAATAAGAAAGCACTATAAAATATAAACAAATCCAAAAACTGGTTTTTGAGAAGATCAATAAAAGTGACAAACCCTTAGCTAGACTAACACAGAAAAAAACATAGAAGATGCAAAAACACAAAATAAGAAATGAGGAAGGGAATTTCATGACTGACCCCACAGAAATAAAGAGTATCATAAGAGGATACTTTGGAAAATTATATGCCAACAAGAAGGATAATTTGGAAGAAATGGACAAATTCCTAGAAACTCACAAACAACCTACATTGGTAAAAGAAGAAATTGATGAACTCAATGTACTAATTCCGAGTAAAGAGATAGAATCAGTCATCTAAAAATCTCCCAAATAATAAGAGTCCAGGACCAGATAGATTCACAGGTGAATTCTTTGAAACATTCTGGAAAGAAGTAACACCAATCTTGCTTAAACTCTTCCAAAAAATAGAAGTAGAAGGAACATTGCCTAACTCCTTCTATGATGCCAATATTACTCTAATACCAAAGCCAAAAAAATGATGCTCAAGAAAGGAAACTTATAGACCAATCTCTAATGAACCTAGATGCTAAAATCCTGAAAAAAGTACTTGCTAATCGTATTCAACAACAGATTAAACACATTATACACCATGACCAAGTCAATTTCATCCCAAGAATGCATGGATGATTAAACATAAGAAAACCCATCAATATAATACATCACATAAATAGTTTGAAGGAAAAAAAAATCACATGATCATCTCTATAGATTCAGAAAAAGCATTTAACAAAATACAACACCCTTTCCTGATAAAAACACTGCAAAAGATAGTAGAAGGAAACTTTCTGGACATGATAAAGGGTATATATGAAAAACACTCAGCTAACATCATATACAAGGGTGAAATCTGCCATGGGTATGAAATGAAAACACTCTGAATCTTCATATTCTGTGAGGGGGAGGTGGCCCCATTTATTCAATCTCCTTCAGTATATATACAGTCAGCTATATCAGGAGGCATTCCCAATCAATTGCTCTACGTGAAAGCGCTGAGAAATTTTTTTTTCCACAGGAGATCATGGAGAAGCAGAAAGCTCTAATTAGGTAACAATGTAAAGTAAGAAAGTCCTCATTGATTTCTGTATGAACTGATAACAGCAGCTTTTCCCCATGCATCAGTAATTTGCTTGCATAGCAAAGCAGGTTTAAACTGTTTCAAGGATAATTTAACCCAAGGGTTCCCACATCTCTCCCTTTATTGTTTAAGAAAGAAGATGAAAAAAGAAAGGGGAAAATATTTCCTGACATAGTCCTTAAAAATATCTATTTTGATTTGATGATTGGTAGTAGTAAGGCTAGGTTGCTGTCAGCTACCTGGGTTCAGAACTGGGCTGTGTTTGGGAAACAATGTAGCCATGGGGGCAGTTGACCTCCCTTGGGAAGGGTGAGGGTCTATGTTTTACCTCTATAGGTAGACAAATTCTCTCCTGATGGCCCCCTGTGACTGTGCCTGACATAGATTGTTCCTTAGGTTGATTCCTGAGGAATCTTATCCATCTCTGGCTAACCAGCCATTCCCTGGGGCCAAACAGGGTGATATGAAACTACCAAAGTTTTCACAGCCTCCATGCTCAAGACCTGCATTGGGATTCCTATGCTCACTGGTGGGGCCCCTGATCAAGTTATAAGTTTTGGAAAACCCATGTTTACCAGCACCTAAAAGGCTTATACAGCTTGAGACACAAGCAATCCTAAGTATGGGACCTGTGCAGGATACCCCCAGAATACAATAAAACTAGAAAAGGCAAATGAGAAGAAAAGAAAAGAAACTTAGAGGTGAAGCTGGGAGATATAAGGCCTAAAAGTTTACTCTAGGAACTATGAAAAACTTATTTAAAGATATTTTAACTAAAGGGTTCATATGTCTTCTCCTTGTTTCTTTGTTCTTGATTTTTGAATGTGGGAGAGAAAGATGAGGCAGTGATTAAGGTAATGAATTTTTGTTCAGAGTGATGAGCTTGAGAGAGGGCTTAAGATTTAACAATAAAACAAAAAACATGATTATTTCAATGAGATATTACCCAGATTCTTTTGTTTAAGCCATGAAACCAATTAGACGAATTTAACCATTGCAGATTATCAAGTGTTTGAAACATGTTTTTCTGAGCAAGAAATTGTATTTAAGATACTTGATGTTCCAGCTGTAGTTGGAAAGCAAGCATTTATCCCTGAAGATGGGAAGAGAAAGCCCCTTGTAAGTGGGTTTTCAGTTGCACCTAGGAAACTGGGTTACCTGGGAACTGTTCCAAGGTAAGAGGTTGACATAAATTTTTACATGTTCCCAATCACAATGTTAATCTTGTCTGGTAATTAGAGTTTGTTGTTTTTTGCCTATCCAAAGAATAGATGCTTCTAATGCATCAAGCTTGGCAAAAATATTATTGATATGAGTTCATGTTAAAAGTTCATTGGAAACATTGGTCATAAATTGATTAACAACATGAACAATTTGAACAGATTAAGTTAATTTGGACAGTTAAAGTGACTGCCACAGTGGTGGCAGTAGCAGCTATGATAGTGGCTGAAATAATGAAAGTAATAAGTGTACTAATGAATTTATTAGGTTTACTTGTTATATTTCAATATTTTATGATGTGTATACATACATTCACATGCTTACCAAACTGGGGGACATCCTGATATTCCTGGCTCATATTTGGCTAGAGTCCTGGATAGATACAAGATAAATGCTAATATGTATATATAATTCAATGAGTTTATACAGATAATTAGTGAGAAATAAAAATAACATAATCAATTAAAAGATTAGATTAATATATATTTTTTAATTTATTTTTATTGTGGGTAAAAATCAAAATTCTCACAATACATACAAACATTTGCAAAATGATATATAAATATATATGCATATATGTGTATTTGCTTACAAAAATGTTATATATATATATATATATATATATATGTATATATATTTTAAGAGGTGCTTAGATTACCCAAAATATTACATTGAACCCACTGGGATTCCCATGTTGCCCACCTCCCACACCTCCCATCACATCCCACACAAACATCTCCCACAAGTGTGGCCCACCACCCTCAATGAGCTTACACATCCTGGAGCCTTGCCACCAACCATAGACCACAGTTCACACTGTAGACCACACTCTCTCCCACTCAGTTCTGAGTGGTGTGTGCTGATTTAAAATGGCCTACATCCGTTGCCACAACAGTACTCAGGACAACCTCCAACTCCCAAAGAAGCCCCTTAGATTAATATTGAACAGAGTTGTAGAATGATAGCTAAATAGAGCAGTTTTACCTATATATTCAGTAATATCTCGCTTTTGGCTGGGAAGTTTTGAATCAGTAGCTGATACTAGAGTCTTGATTGAAAACACTTGGGCAGAGCACTTTCTCCTAAGGTGAGACTATAACTAATTTGACTAGGGATTATCTTTTTTACTGTGTTCATGATTAATGAACTTGATACTGTAGATGCCAACATGTAAGCACTGTGTTAATTACCAAGGAAGTGGCCAGCCTCCTCAGGGAAGGAATACAACCCTCCCTGGGCAGTACATTCCAAGGTTTATGCATCAGTCCCTGAGAAAGTGGCCAGCTTTCCCAGGGAAGAACACAACACTCTTTGGAATGCACTTTATCTGTTCTTATGTGTTACAAAAACACCCCTGATGTGCCCACAGTTTTAGTTCTCATTATTTTTCCTGAAATATGAAAAGTGCTGACTAGCAAGGCATTGGTTTGTTGATTAACGAAGTTTTTTGAAACACACTAATAATATTTGGGACTACTGCATACAGTAGTGGTGGGACTACTGCATACAGTAGTGGTGGGACTACTGCATACAGTAGTGGTGGGACTACTGCATACAGTAGGGGTGGGACTACTGCATACAGTAGGGGTGTAACCACTGCATACAGTAGGCATGTTAATTACCTTGGTGGACCGACTGACCTCTGGGGTGTTGATGTCCTGTAAAAGGATGATTAGGTCTGGACTATGTTTCTTCACCAAGGTGCTCCTGGGGGCTTTCAACAATTATAATTCTGGTGACAGTGGCCAATGGTATGAGGATTGCAAATGAGAGGAGAGAAAGAAGAAGAGTTAATTGAGATGATTCTAATAAAGGTGAGGTTAGCAGGTTGAGAATTAAACTTTGGCTGATAGTGTAAATAGTACTGAGGTAAGATTTGAGGGCATAACGTATGAAAGGTGGATGAAAAACATAAAGGGGGTAAATGAGACAGAAAAAAAATGTATGATTAATGGGTAGCCAGTCACTGCCCTCTTTAAGGGGGCCTAATGGAGGGATCCAGTTTCCCCCAGACCAGTAGTGATGTATGTTAGCTGAAGTTAATAGGATTTGTTTTAGTAAGAAGAAAAGAAGAAGGACATGTAGTACCTGTGTAAAAATTGATGCTATAATAGCCAAATATGCAAGGAACTTATTTTCAGGGGAGGGTGGCACCCCAGCATGAGAGAGCACCTCAGTAACCTTTTGGTCTAATTGTTTAACACTTTCCTAAGTTACTCGCTGAGTTTGGATAAAGTTACAGCATGATTGTGTCCGAGAGTTCCTCTGTTCCTCTATCATCATCTTCTCCATCTGTGGTATTGGTTTGTTGGTTGGATTTCTCTATGCCATGGTGAGGTTTCACCCTTCATGCTGGGATCCACAATGGCACTGTTGGTGATAAAACACAGGCATACCCTCTTCCCCATGTTAGTAAATCTACTGAGCCATGCCATTCTGTATTGTTATCATCCCCTGTTAAGGGCTTGTAAAGCACCTGAGGTTTCATTGTTGACATGGTACAATGAAAATGCCATTCAGCTGCTGTAAAACCATCAACACCTCGATTGTAAAAAAATAAAGTATATAGAGCTATTTCTATATTGTCCTTTGGACTGAATAGTCCTTGGTCCTTATACCTCCATTTTTGTTTAAGAAGATGTTTTAGAGCAGAGTGACAGTGTTCTATGATGGATTGTCCTGTAATACGTTTAATCTGCCATTGTTGAAAGAAAAGTGATAGCTGTTTAGAGGTATATCCTGGTCCAATATCAGTTTTAATAGTTTTTGGACATCCTGTATGATTGAATGTGATTAGCAGGTGACAGATCACATAATGTGATGATTCTACTGTAAATGGGGTGGCTACTATGAAATGAGAGAAAGTATCAATGGTAACATGGATGTACTTAAACCTGCCAAAAGCAGGATAATGGGTGACTTCTGTTTGCCATATTTGGTTTGCATTAAGGCTTCTTTCATGCATAACTGCATGCTCAACCCTAGAAATTGTGGCAAAGGAGGAGGAGGCAGCTCCTCTGAAATATCTAGGCACCCCCAGCTGCTGGAATAGGTGGCAGCAGTGGCGGAGGTAATGGGGGGGGGAGGGAATAGGATCTGGTGTCATGGATGGAGGAGCCACATCTGTTTCCTTTGTTGCTGATGGACTATATAGCAGAGTTAATGCCACACGATCAATGCTCTAAGTTATACTAGCAACAGGGAGTGCAATTGCTAAGAGTTGTATTGTTTTTACAAAATTATCATGTTCTTTGGAAATTCTCAGTTTCATGATGATTAAAAAAGCCCTCACCATACTAGACACATTGGTAACTATTCCCAGTGGACGTTGCGGTTTCCTTACCTTGTGAAGATTAGTTTCAGTTTTTGTCCGAACGAATACATCCACTCCTTAACGTGCCAATCACGCTGCTGATCTAGATCACATCGGGGTCACCAATTGCTACAGGAATGAAATGAAAACACTCTGAAGCTTCATGTTCTTTGGGGGGAGGTGGCCCTGTTTATTTGATCTCCTTCAATATATATACAGTCAGCTATATCAGGAGGTGTGCCCAAACAATTGCTGTCAGTGAAAGTGCTCAGAAAGTTTTTTTCCACAGGAGATCATGGAGAGGCAGAAAGCTCTAATTAAGTAACAATGTAAAGTAAGAAAGTCCTCATAGTTTTCAGCAGGAACTGATAACAGCAGCTTTTTCCCATGCATCAGTAATTTGCTTGCACAGCAAAGCAGGTTTAAACTGTTTCAAGGATAATTTAACCTAAGCATTCCACAGAAATCCTAAAACCTTTCCTTTTAAGATCAGGAGCAAGACAAGGATGCCCTTTATCACTGCTTATATTTAACATTGTTTTAGAAGTACTTGCCCAAGCACTGAGGCAAGAAAAAGATATAAAAGTTATCCAAATTGGAAAGGAAGAAGTAAAAATTTCACTACTTGCAGATGACATGATCCTATACATAGAAAGCCCTGAGAAATCTACAACAAAGCTTTTAGAACTTATAAATGAGTTCAGTAAAATCGCATGATATAAGATCAATGCACAAAAACCAGTAGCACTTCTATACGCCAATAATGAGCAACCTGAGGAGGAAATCAAGAAAAAAGTACTACTTAAAATATTAACTAAAAAAATCAAATACCTAGGAAAAAATTCAACTAAAGATGTAAATGACTTATGCACAGAAAACTACATAGCACTGTTAAAGGAAATCAAAGAAGACATAAACAAATTGAAGAATATTCCCTGTTCATGAATAGAAAAAATATCATTAAGATGTCTATCCTACTCAAACTAATATACAGATTTAATGCAATCCCAATAAAAATCATCACCATTTTTTACTGACTTGGAAAAACTAAATTTTGAATTTTATTTGGAAGGGCAAGAGGCCCTGAATAGACAAAGATATACTGAAAAAGAAAAATGAAATTGGAGGAATAACACTACCTTCCTTTAAAACACACTACAAAGATATAGTGGTCAAAACTGCATGGTCTTGGCATAAGGATAGACATATAACCAATGGAACAGAATTGAGAGTTCTGATATAGATCGCATATATAGTCATCTGATATTCAACAAGGCCACCAAGCGCACTCAACTGGGAGAGAATGACCTCTTCAACAGATGGTGCTTGGAGAACTGGATATCCATATACAAAATAATGAGAGATGAACACCATCTCTCACCTTATACAAAAAATCAACTCAAGATAGATCAAACATCTAAATATAACAGCCAAGGCCATAAAGACCTTGGAAGATAATGTTGGGAAGCATCTCCAGGAACACTTGTAATAAGAAATGGTTTAATGAACTTCACACCCAAAGCACATGCAGTGAAATTAAAAATAGATAAATGTGATTTCCTCAAAATTAAAATCTTTTGCACCTCAAAGAGGTTATCAAGAAAGTAAAAAGGCAGCCTACCCAATCGGAGATAAAGTTTGGCAACCATATATCAGATAGGAGCCTAAAATCCAGCATATATAAAGAAATCCTACACATCAAAAATAAAAAGGCAAGCAACAATTAAAAAAATGGACAGCTGACTTGAAAAGACACTTCTCCAAGGAAGAAATATAAATGGGTGAAAATCACATGAAAAAAATGCTCAACATCACTAGTTACTAGGGAAATACAAATCAAAACTACAATGAGATACCATCTTACACCCATTAGAGTGGTGGTAAATAAAAACACAGAGGACTATAAGTGTTGGAGAAGATGTTGAGGAATGGGAATCCTCATCCACTGCTGGTAGGAATGTAGAATGGTCCAGCCATTGTGGAGGATAGTTTGTTGGTTCTTCAAATAACTAACTGTAGAACTGCCATATGATCCAACAATTCCACTGCTGGGTATAAACCCAGAAGATTTGAAAGCAAAGACACAAACAGATATATGCACACCAATGTTCATAGCAGCATTGTTCACTATTGCCAAAAGTTTGAATCAACTCAAATGCCCATCAATAGATGAATGTATAAACAAAATGTGGTACATACATACAATGGAATATTACTCAGGTGTGAGAAGGAATACAGTGTTAACACAGGGGATAACATGGATGAATTTTGAGGACTTTATGTTGAGTGAAACAATCCAGGCATTGATGGATGAATATTAAATGACCTCACTGATATGAATTAAGCAAATTTAACAGACTCAGAGAGCCATTGCCTGGAAGATAGGTTTACAGGAAATAGAAAGGGAAAAGAAGGTTGTGGGCCAATGCCCATATGGGCATAATCTATGATAAGGTGAAAGTGTGTAGTTACGCATTAAAGGGATATGACAGGAAGGTAGTGATATTTTTAGTTGGGCAGTGCAGATTGACAGGTGGGTAGATTGGGGAGTGTGCTGTTGGAAAGTCCAGCGAACTGGGGGGAGTATTGGTAGAGGGAGCAGTTGAACCCTGAGGATTGGCAGGTATGTGGTTGAAAGTACAAATTTGGGAACGCTTTTATGGGAGTATGACAAGGAGTGGTTACTGCTTTCGGGTGTTGGATGGGGGAGCATTCGGGACAGGATGCACCTGAAGCAGGCTTCTAGGGAGTGGGGGAGTGATCATTTTGTGATAATATGTTCTATAAGTAGTTTGAGACCCACATAATGAGCGGGAAGTAGTTGGACTTCCATTCTGGGGAGGACCGATATGTTCACAAATAGAGGGGTGGGAGTTTCTTGAGATGGTGGCCAGTTCCTAATAGGGGAGAAGAAACCAGTGTATCAATACCTCAGTGTTGTTGCAAGTAACTATCAATCCTGTCATCCATGGATCAAAGCTGGAGGGTCGCCATGGGCCCTGACAGGAGGGGGAGGGAGAAATAGAATAGATGTAACAGGGGGATATTTAGTGGGCAATGGAAGTATTCTACATCATCTTGAAATGATGAACAGAGGCCATGTTAATTATCATCAAAATTTATAAAAGTGTGCGTTCTAAAATGTAAGCCATAATGTAAAACATTGACCATGGTTTGTAGAAATGTTTCACTAGTTGTATATTAGTTGGAACAAAGGTACCATCCACATAAAACTGTATTAATATGAGAAGGGGGAAAAGAGGGAGGATGAAGAGTATATGAGAGTCCCTGTATTCTGTATGTGACTTTACTTTGACCGAAAACTTCTTTGAAAATAAAATGAAAAATAAAAAGTAAGACACTGGGGAATAAATAGAAGAAAATATCACTGTACATACAGGCTACCAGATATGACAGTGATGAAAGGCAAAATGTCAAAAAAAATTAACTGTTTTTCATTATTTTTAAATATCCAAACCTTTTCATTTTATTTTTAGTTTTTAAAAATTTATATATATATATAATTTCTTATATTTAAACCTATCATTATTATTTCGTTTTCCTATTAATTATATTTGGCTATTTTATTGGCTTCATTTTTGAAGAAGCTTTGGATCACAGAAGGGTTACAACTGGGGCAGGGAATGATGATTGGTGTGGGGTGTCAGTGATGGGGGATACACGGGAGGAAGTTCACCTGGGCATCCTGGAGAGCTCTGCCACATTCTGTAATGGAGCAGCAACAATCCCCCAAGTGCAGGAGCAATGACTGATGAAGGAAGATGATCCATTGATTGGCCCTTGATATTGATGATTATGCTTATGAGTCTTTGTTCTTGAAATTGAAACTTAGCCTAGTGTTGTGGGGTGCCTAAGAGTTGCCTTCTGAGAGCCTCCTTTTTGCTCAAATGTGACCTTTTTCTAAGCCAAACAGAGCATATAAATGCATTACCATTCCCTCAGCATGGGACAAAACTCCTGGATGAGCCTTCCTGGAACTGACAGATTACTACCAAGCACCAACTAGCAATACAATTGGAAAAATACCTTGACTAAAAGGGGGAAAAGGTAAAGACAAATGAGTTTATATGGTTAAGAGACTTCAAAGCATGTCGGGTGGCCATCCCAGAGTTAAAGCTTATGCACGTCTCAGCAGGATCTCATAGAGTGCCTAAGTGGATACCACCCCATATAGTGGGTCTCCTGAGGGATCTGGAGACACCCAGGCCAGATAGTTGCAGAATTTGGTGTCTTGCCTGTGGGTCCTACTTTGGAATTTGTGCTCCTGAGTGACATTGTTGGGCTCAATTATGTCTTTCCTACACATGGCTCATCTGTCCCTTCTATTCAAACCTATACTTCGTGGTGCAGTTGTTAGGTGTACACCCAAGTGATTGGAATCTTTTGGCTGTCCATGTGCAGCTGGGGCTGGAGCCTCAGTGGAGTTGCAACACCTACTCTCCAGTTCATGGGACTCACCCAGGACAACTAACAAGGAGGTGATGATTGACAACCACCCTACCAAGGCAACGAGAGAGCCTACAACTGCAAGCAAGAGAGTCCCATCCATTTGCTGTATGGGATGGAAGTCCCCTCTCAGTTAGAGGTGGAGTGGACATCACCATCCTAGAATCGTCAGGTTTGGGGAATAAACTATGGACTGAAGTTGGCTTACTGGTATTCCATTGTAGACATATTGTGATTCTAGCAATGGAATAAACTACAACATTGATGTGGAGGTAGTGGCCACAGGAGGCTCTGGGGGCAGGAAGAGGGAAAAACAATTGTAATATGGGGGCTTTTTCAGGTCTTGGGAATTGTCTTAAATGACATCTCAGTGACAATATAGGCCATTTTATATCATCCCAGAACATGCAGAACTGTGTGGGAGAGAGGGTAGATTACAATGTGAACATTGTTCCTTGTTCAGTGGCAATGCCCCAGGATGTTTTTGTCAATTGCGATGAATGTGCCACACTAATGAAGAATGTTTCTTATGTTGGAGGGTGTAAGAGGTGTGGGGCACAAGGCATATAGTAATCCCTATATTTTTTGTGTAACTTTTATGTAATCTAAGTATATTTCAAAAAATAAAAAATATATATATAAAAAAAGAGATAGTTCAAAAAATTGTTGTGATGAATGCACAACATTGTGATTGTACTAAAAGCCATTGATTATACACTTTAGATAGATTGTATGGTATGTGAATATATCTCAATCAAACTGCTTAATAAATAAATATTTGTGCAAGAGTAGGCAGGACCAGCAGCTATGTACATCAGGAGAAACAGAAAGAGATTGAGAGGTGAAGTCTTTTCTTGTTTGTTTCTCTGTTTTTTCTTTATTAATATTATTATTGAAACAATGAAAATACTCTAATAATGCTTGAGGTGATGAATACACAACTGTATGATTATACCGCATACCATTGTTTGTATACTTTGGATGAATTTTATACTTTATTAATATGTATCAATAAAATTGAAATGTTAAAATGAAAAAGATAGTTACTGATTTCTTTTGTAATTTTCTTCTTGACCCAATGATTGTCTAAAGTGTGTTGTTTAACTTCCATATCTTTGTGCCTATTCTGGTTCTCTGTTGCTTGTTAATTTCCAGCTTCATTCCATAGTGGTTAGAGGAATTAATTCATGTAATTTCAATCTTTCTAAATTCGTTGAGACTTGTTCTGTGACCTATTATGTCGTCTATCCTGAAGAATGATCCATGTGCTCCTGAGAAGAATGTATATCCTGCTGAATTTTGATGTAATGTTCTGTATATGTCTTAGTTCTAGATCATCTAATGTATTAATTATGGTCTCTGTTTATTAACCCACTGTCAAGATCTTCAGTTTAATGGTGATAATGGTGTATTAATATAACCCACTATATTTGTAGAAGCATCTATTTTTCACTAAGTTTTTCCATTTTTTGCCTAATGTATTTTGGGGCACCCTGGTTAGGTGCATAAATATTTATGATTGTTGTTTCTTTTTTTGTAGATTATCCCCTTTATTATTATATTGTATCTTTTGTCTTTTACAATAGTTTTGCATTTAAAGTCTATTTTGTTCAATATTAGTGTAGCTGCTCTCACCCATTTTTGGTTGCAACCTTTCACTTGCAACCTACTTGTGTCTCTGTTTCTAAGGCAAGTTTTTGTAGGCTGCATATAGATGGGTCATATTTTCTTATCCATTCTGGCAATGTGAGTTTTTAAATTGGAGAGTTTAATCCATTAACTTTCAATTTATTACTGTCAAGGCAGTTCTTACATTTGCTATTTTTTTCTTTTGGTTTATATAGGTCATATTTTGACTTTCTTTCTCTTTTTATCCTTGTAGTTATTCTTACTAATAATCTTCCTTTCTACACTCTCTTCCAAACCTCTGTCTTTCTTGTTTTTTCTTTCAACTTGCAGGTCACTTGGTGATAAACTCTCCTAATTTCTGTTTATCTGTGAATATTTTGAGCTCCCCCCTCATTTTTGAATGCCAGCTTTGCTGGATATAAAATTCTTGACTGTTAGTATTTTTTTTCTTTCAGTGCCTTAACTATATGTCACACCACTACATTCTCACCTCCATGATTTCATATGAGAAATCAGTACTTAATATTATTGAGCTTCCCCTTATATATGATGGATCTCTTTTCTCTTACTGCTTTCATACTTCACTCTTCATCTTGAGTATTTTGGTAATTTTATAAGTATGTGTCTTGGGGTAGGCCTGTTAGGATTTATATTCTTTGGAGTATGCTGCACTTCATGGAAATGTACATCCATATTCTTCAAAAGAGTTGGGAATTATTCAGCCATTATTTCCTACAACAGTCCTTCTTCCCCCTTTCCCTTCTTGTCTCCCTCTGGGATTCTTATAATGCATATGGTTCCATGTTGTCGTTCAATTCTTTTAGTCCTTGTTGAATTTTTTCTATCTTTCTATCTATCTGTTCTATCTGTGCAATTCCACATGTTCTTCAATATCACTAATTCTTTCCCCTGCCTGTTCAAATCTGCTGTTATGTGCTTTTGTCATATTTTTAATTTCTTGCATTGTGCTTTTCATCACCATCAGATCTGTTGATCATGTATGTTTACAATTTCTTCAGTATGTTAACCCAGTGTCTTCTTAATATCCTTTATCTCTTCCTATACTTCATTAAGTTGGTTCATGTTATTTGTTTGGTCATTGTTGATTAGTTGTTCCGGTTTCAATGTCTCTTCCTCTTTTTTAGTTTGTTCACTAGACTGGGCCATCTCTTCTTGCTTCTTAATATGGCTCGAAAATTTTGCTGATGTATGGGTGTCTCGTTATCTTGATGGGCTTACTTATACATAGCTAGTTAGCTTCTCTTTCTTGTTTAGTGTTTATATCATTTTGTTTTGTGTTAAGGGTTCTCTTTCACCCTTGGTTCTGCTTATTCAATATTTTTGTTGTCCATTTTCCTCCAGAAAAAAAAAAAAAAAAACATTAATACCATAGAAAAGGAAAAAAGGAAGAGAAAAAGATTACTAATTGAAAACAAGATAAAAAAGGAACCATAAAAGAACGAGGAAAAATATGTAGTAAGTGTAAAAAATCATAAAAAATCAAAAGGAATAAGAGTAAAAAGGTGGAATTAAAGAATGAAACAAGGAAAAATAGAATAAGATAAAAAACCAAGAAGATAAGAAGAAAGAAAATGGAGACCAAACAAGAGAAGATGGAATGAAAGGAAAGCACTGGAAGAGGGAAAAAAGAATGAAAGAAAATAAAGAAACTAAGGAGGAAAAAGGAAAAAAGAAGGAAAAAAAAACAGGAAAAACAGACTTCGCTCTTAGGCCACTAGTAACCATCTCAGGCTGCCAATGTTCACCAAAATATCACCTTGCAGCCCACCCTCCACATGTAAGGTACCTGGGTTTCAAGAATAAAATAAAGAATAAATAAATAGATAAAATAATACAAAATATAAAATGTAAAATAATATAAAATTTAAAAACCTAAAAAATCTTGTTATATAAGCTCGCTGTCACAAGGTGCCAGCTGAGTAACTGACAGCCCTATGGATCACTTTCTGGATACCTTCTCTTCAGGGCTGGTTGGTCATCTTACAGCATGTAGACTGCCTCTCTCTGCCCCCCATCCCTCAGGCAGATAAGGCTTTTTCTTTAAAGGAAGTAATGGGGATTGAACCAGTGACCTATTACATATAAGACAAGTGTTCAACCATGGAGCTGCACCTGCTCCACTGGTTAGGTAGCCTTTGAATGCTTGTCTGCCCCATCCCCTTTTCCCTAAGGCCAGTTGGACTTCTGACAGGTTTCTGGCTGTCTCTCCTGAGTTCCCTTTGTCCCTGGCTGTTAGGTGACTGACAGCCCACCCCCTCACTGACCCAGTTCTTTTCACTCCAAGTTTGGGTGGGTCTGAAAGCCTTCCTGAGAAGCTCCTCACTCCCCTCTCCTTGGAGCTGCTTCTGTGTTGGCTGACATCTTTTTCTCCCAATGTTCCACCCACCCTGTCTCCCCTCCCCCCTACACCTCCCTCCCTTTGAATTTGCTGGTTGCCAGTCCTATACCTGTTTGCCCTGCAGTTCCCCGATGGAAGTGTCTCTTTCAATCTCCCCTTGCTGGGCTAGCTACAGCTGAAATTTAAAGCAGGCCCAGTTGGCCAAACTCACAGAAGAGAAACTGCTCTCTGCCTTCCACCAGACTCTTCTTCCTCCCATGGAGGAGGATCTCCTTTATTCTCTCAGTTGGCTTCAGTGAGCCAGAGGTTTTACTGAAGCTATTTGCCTTGATGGTGGGGATATTTGTTTTTTCCAGTCACTAGGGTGAGTAACTCACAGTTTTTGCTTCAGGCTCTTTGTCTCTCTGTCCCTCTTCCTTCTGGATGATGCTGATCTCTCTCTTAGTCTGCAGGATACCTCAGAAAACTTTTTGCCCTTTCTGCATTTTTTTGTGAGAGAATTGAGTGCTAGCTACCTACTCTGATGCTATCTTTCTAGACGTTCTCCCCTATATTGTTCTGTTTGCTATTGATTTGCCTTTATAGATTTTTAACCCTCCTTTCATTAGCTTCTTTTACCTACAGGACTCATTCTGGGATGTGAGTCTCCCCAGACAGAAATATCCCAATCCATTTTTCCTCAGTCAAAACAGGGCCAGAGACTCATGAAGGGAGTGTAGATAATTTACAAAGTGCCCTGGGAGGAGACCTGGAAGGACACCACTCTTCTCTTTGATGGCTCCCAGAAAGTGTGTTTTACCGACCTGCTCAGCAAATGGCATTCTTCATCATCCAACTGTTACACCCAACACTCATGTACTGCCTGTTGTAATTTACCACCAACTCTGCCCCTGCCAGGGGTAGGGGTATGGTTGAGACAGAGACTGACAACCTGTTTTGGTAGGTTGAAATTGTTACACAGATCTCACACATTTTGATCTGAAATTTCTATTCAAGAGCCACCAGCTGTGCTGGTCCTACACCATCCCTTTTCTTTGGGAAGAGCTGCCCTTCAGCAAACACAGAGGAGTCACTGTGTCTCTAAATCAGCCCATCTCCCTCTCCTTATGCTGGTGGGTTTTAGACAGAAGGTGCCAGCTTTGTGTTTTGGATGGGTTGAAGCTGTAGCTGTTCTTGGTGTTGAATCGCAGCACTCCAAATTCACTAACCAAAAGCCACAGTTGTTGCCTTGTATTTTCTCCTTTTCTTGGGAAAGAACCACCCTTCAGGAAATCCTGAGAAGTTATTCCATCTCTATATTGGCCCCACTTCCTCCCCTGCCAGGGACTGGGTTGAGCCAGAGACTTCCAGCTGCTCTTGACTGGGCAAGGTTGGAACTGTTGCATAGATCCAACAAGGGATCTGAATTCTCTATTAAAAAGCTGCCAACTGTGCTGGTCCATGCTCCCCATTCTCCACTTTTTTGGGGAAAGAGCCACACTTCAGCAAACCCTGAGGATTTACTGTGTTTCTGAATTAGCCCCATTCCCTCCCTTGCTGGGGGCAGGGTTGAGAGAGTGGATGCTGGCTGTTTTTTGTCATAGGAGGGTTGAAACTATAGCTGTTCTCTGAGCTGGATCCCTGGACTCTGAATTTGCTAATCAAAAGTCACAGTCAGTGTCTGGCCATGCCCCTGATCACAATTTGGGGGAAAAAGGACTTCTATTTTGAGCCAAGGTGTGGCTTCTGAGACAGAATGCTATGCTGGGGGCGGGATGGTCATCAGTCTCTGCATTGTGGAAAGATCTACTCACAGATCTTTTCCACAGTTTATCAGTCTCTTCCTTCTGCTTTTCCCTGGATGGTGTATGTTGCATTACTCTGGTCTCCATATCTCCCCCAAAGAGTAGTTTCAGACACTCACTGGATGATTACTAGCTGCCATGGTGCTCTCTATTTTGCCATCTAGGCTCCTCTCTCACTCTGTATAATTATTTTAATGTGCTGTTGTATTCAATTTTCTAGTATTTTATTGAGGATGATTGCATCTACATTAATAAGAGGAACTGATTTGTAATTTTCTTTTTTTGTAATGTCTTTATCTGGCTTTGGTATTAGGTTGATTTTAGCCTCATAGAATGAGTTGGGATGTGTTCTCTCTGCTTTAATTTTTGGAATATTTTAAATAAGATTGGTATTAATTCTTCTTGAAATGATTGGTAGAATTCACCTGTGAAGCCATCTGGTCCTGGGTTTTTCTTTGTTGGGAGTTTTTTTAAATATACTTTTTATTTTATTTTTTAAAGAATCTTAGATTACATAAATGTTACAAAAAATGTAAGGGATTCCCATATGCCCCACTTCCTAGCCCTCCCACATTTCTCCACATCAACAGCATCCTTTATTAGTGTGGCACATTTGCTACAATTGATGAACACCTCTTGAGGCATTGCCACTAAGCATGGATTATAGTTGCAGTATATTGTAGTTTACACTCTCTCCTGCTTAATAACTTGTAAATCATTACAAGTTATACAGTGGTATGTATCTGTTATTGTAATGTAATTCAGGACAATTGCCAAGTCTGAAAAATGCCTCCAAATTATGCCTATATTTTCCTGTTCCTCCCCTCAGAACTTCCAGTGGCCACTGCATCTACATCAATGATAAGAGTTCTTCCATTGCTAGGATCATAGTAAGTCTATAGTAGAATAATGTAAGTCTACTCTAATCCATCATTCATTCCCCAGTCTTGAGGATTCTTGGATGATAAGGCCTACTCTGCCTCTAATTGAGAGGGGGCTTAGATTCCATGGGGCAGATGGATGGGACTATCTTGCTAGCAGTTGCAGGCTCTCTCTGTTCCCTGAGATGGTTGTTGTCAATCATCATTTTCTTGTTAGTTGTCCTGGGTGACTCCAGTGAACTGGAGGGTAGGTGTTCCAAATCTGTTGAGATTCAGGGTCCAACAGGCACATGGACAGCCCAAATATTTAAGTCTCTTGAACATACACCTATCAACTCTAGTACTAACTATAGGATCAAATAGAAGGGGCAGAAGAGACATGTATAGGGAAACCACCTCTGAGTCCAACTCTATCATACTGGGGAGTGTAAATTACAAAGTAAGGCCCACTGGTAAGGCACCAAACTCCTAAGCTGCCCTGCCTCTGGTGTCTGGATGTCTCTAGAGCCCTCAGGAGCCTGGCTATTTGGGAGAATATTTACTTTGGCAGTCATTGTTATAATGCTGAGACATGCATAAGCATAACCTCTGGAATGACCTCCCAACTCACTTTGAAGTCTCTTAACCATATAAACTCCTTTGTCTTTCCCCTTTCCCCCATTTGGTCTAGATCTTTTTCAAGTTGTGTTGATAGTTGGTACTTGGTAGTACTCCCTTGGTTCCAGGGAGGCTCATCCCCAAGGGTCCTATCCCACAGTGCAAGAAAGGTAATCCATTTATATGCTGGGTTTGACTTAGAAAGAGGCCAATTTCAGCAACAAGGAGGCTCACAAGAGGTAAAACTTAGGCACCCTATAATACTAAGCTAAGTTTCAATTTCAAAAGTAAAGGTTCATAAGTACAGTCATCACTATCAAGCGCCTATCAACGGTTCATCTTCCTTCAATAGTCCCTGCCCCTGTACTCATGGGATGCTTGTCGTCCCATTAAAGAATGTGGCAGAGCTCCCAAGTATGGGAATTCACTATTCCTTTGGTTATTGTGTGAATCTCCACCCACTGTGACAATGCCCCATGAATACTTAAACACATTCTTGTGCCTTATAAGTATGCTATACATGAACCTCCTATCATGCATCCCCCATCTCTGACATACTGTAGCAATTATCCTCCCCTGCCAGAGTTGTAATCCTTCTGTGATCCAAAAGTTCTTCAAAATTGAAGCCAATAAAATAACCAAATACAATTAATAGGAAAATGATATGATAGTTGTAAAAATAATGAATGAAATACAAAAAAATTAAAGTTTTAAAAAATAAAAAATATAAAATTTTAAAAATTGACATGTATTTCGTCACTGTAGGATCTGTTATCTAGTAATCTTTTATGTGCAGTGACATTTTTTTTCCATTTATTCCCCCAGTGTCTTCTTTTTTTTCCCATTTTTTTCTTCAAAGAAACTTTAGGTTACAGAAAAGTCACATACAGAATGTAGGTGATTCCTATATAACCAGCATCCTCCACCTTTCCCCCTTTCCCCTATTAATAACATTTTACAAGTGAATGGTCCCTTTGTTACGATAGATATACATTATTGAAACATTGCTACTGTGGCAGTTTGATATAGTTATGAATTCCAAAAATAGATATGGATTATGCTTGTAAATTGGTCTGTTCCTCTAGGCATGATTAAGTTATGATTAGGTCTCTGATTGGGCCACTTCAGTAGGATGTTGTGTTCCTGCCCCTTTGTGTGTGAGGAATCAGAGATAAAACTACATGGTAGATGACAGGAGTTAGTTGGAGATTTCAGTTGAAGTTCTGATGCAGAGTTTTAATGTTGGAGCCCAGGGAAGTAAGCACACAGAGGAGCTTGGTCATGAGGAAGGAGAGAAGACCCCGGGATAGAGATGAGCCATTTGCCTGATAGTTTAAGCTGGCATTGTTAAGAGAGGCAAAACCTAGAAATCATCATAGTCTACCGCCGAACTTGTGGAGGAAAACAAAGGAGCTGGACCCGGAGAAAAACAGAGCCCTGGAAAGAGAAGAACCCAAGAAGCCTGAGCCCTGGCAAACATCAGCAGCTGTCTTGCTCCAACACGTGGCAATAGACTTTGGTGAGGAAAGTAACTTAGGCTTTCTGGCCTGGTAACTGTGGACTTCTACCCCAAATAAATACCCTTTATAAAAGCCAACCGACAGTGTGGCCCACCACCCTCAATGAACTTACACATCCTGGAGCCTTGCCACCAACCATAGACCACAGTTCACACTGTAGACCACACTCTCTCCCACTCAGTTCTGAGTGGTGTGTGCTGATTTAAAATGGCCTACATCCATTGCCACAACAGTACTTAGGACAACCTCCAACTCCCAAAGAAGCCCCTGGGGGAGGTGTGGGAGGTGGGCAACATGGGAATCCCAGTGGGTTCCGTGTAATATTTTGGGTAATCTAAGCACCTCTTAAAATATATGTGTGTGTGTGTGTATATATATATATATATATATATATATATATATAT
>JAKSZT010054174.1:652582-705836 GCA_026826555.1 Tolypeutes matacus | reverse complement strand
CCGTGTAATATTTTAGGTAATCTAAGCACCTTTTAAAATATATGTATGTATGTATATATATATAACATTTTTGTAAGCAAATACACATATATGCATATATATTTATATATCATTTTGCAAATGTTTGTATGGTGAGAATTTTGATTTTTACCCATAATAAAAAAAAAAAAATAAATAAATTAAAAAAAAAATAGCCAACTGATTTCTGGTATTTTGCATCAGCACCCCTTTGGCTGACTAATAGAGCTACTAACCATGTTTGATGATTTATATTATGGTTTACATTTCGGACTGTACACTTTTATAGATTTTGATGTAGTTTGACATGATCTGTATCATCATTGCAGGTCATGCAGAACAATTCCATCACCCCAAAAATGTTCCGTGTTCCATCTATTCTATTCCTCCCTCCCCCTTCACTCAGGACCCAAGGTAACCATGAAGATTAACTCATTGAAGGACCAGATTCATATTTACTTGTAACAACATTGAGGACTTGAGATACTGGCCTGTCCTCCCCTATATTAACACTGTCCATGCTCTCAAGAGACACCCATGCCTCTATTTGAGATCGCCAAGATGGAGTCCAACATCTTCCCTCTATTTTGTTGAGTCTCCACCCACTGATACAACACACTATGACAAGATGAATGGTACACACTCCCTATAAGCCTGCCCCAGGTATGCTTTGTCCCGCATGCCCCCACATTCAACATCTTAAATCAGTAACTCTCCCCTGCCATATTTGCCAAAAGAACATTCCCAACATTGTAGTTTCAACCACATACCCACAAATCCCCATAGTTCACATGCTTCCTCCCTCAACCTTCCACCCAGTTCCATGGACAGTCCAACCCACCCTCCCCACCCTACCCTCCTATCATACCAGCACCGCTCAGCACAACAGCATCACTGCACCACAGTTATGCCTGTCTACTGCACAACTACACCCTTCCACCTTATCATAGATTTTACTCATATGGGCATTGACTCACAACCTTCTTCTCCCTTTCTGTCTTCTGCAAACCTATCTTCCAAACTCTAGCTCTGTAAGTCTTCTCAATTTGCTTAATTCACATCTGTGAGGTCATGTAAAATTTGTCATTCATTGCCTGGCTTGCTTCACTCAACATAATGTCTTCAAGATTCATACATGTTATCCTGTGTGTTAATACAGAATTCCTTCTTATAGTTGAGTAATATTCCATTGTATGTATATACCACAATTTGTATATCCTTTCATCTGTTAGTGGATATTTGGGTTGTTTTCAACTTTTGGTAATTGTGTATAATGCTGCTATGAACATTGGTGTGCATATATTTGTTCATTTCCATGCTTTCATTTCTTCTGGATATATACCCAGCAGGGTGATTGTTGGATTATATGGCAGTTCTATAGTTAGCTTCCTGAGGAACCACCAAACTGTCCTTCACAATTGCTGCACCATTCTACATTCCCACCAGAATTTGGTAAGTGTTTGTTGGGAGGTTTGTGATGACTGATTTAATTTCTTTGCTTGTAATTGGTCTGTTGAGGGTTTCCATTTCTTGTAGGGTGTTTCTGTGTATGTAAGAATCTGTCCATTGCATCTAGGTTGTCTAATTTGTTGGCTTATAGTTGTTCATAGTATCCAATTATGATCTTTTTGTTTCCATAGGGTCAATAGTAATGTATACCCCTCATTTCTGATTTTATTTATTTGTGTATTCTCTCTTTTTTCTTCATCAGACTAGCTAAGTGTTTGCCAACGTTATTGATCTTTACAAAGAACCAACTTTGGGTTTTCTTAATGCTTTTTTATAATTTTTTATTCTCTAGTTCACTAATTTCTGCTCTAATCTTTGCTCTTTCCTTCCTTCTGCTGGAATTGATATTGTTATTCTTTTTCAGGTTCCTCCAGGTGTGCAGTTAGGTCTTTGAGTTTCTCTCTTTCTTCTTTTTAAATGTAATAAGATAGGACTAAAAATTTCCTTGTCAGCACTGCCTTCACTGCATCTCATGTTTTGATATGTTGTGTTTTCATTTTCATCCTTCTCAAAATATTTACCAATTTCCCTTTTGATTTCTTGTTTGACCCATTGACTGTTTAAGTGTGTGTTATTTAACTTCCATATATTTGTGGATTTTCCAGTTCTATGTCTGGTATTCAGAGAGAAGATACTTTGTATAATTTCAATCTTTTTATGTTTATTTAGACTTATTTTGCCACTCAGCATGTAGTCTATCTTGGAGAATGATCCATGTATACTTGAGAAGAAAGTGTATCTTGCTGTTTTGGCATACAAAGTTATGTATATTTCTGTTTAGTCTAGTTCATTTCATATTATTCAAATTCTGTTTCCTTATTCATCTTCTATCTAGGTGTTCTATCTATTAAGAAAAGCAGTTTACTGAATTCTCCAACTATTATTGTGGTTTTGCCAGTGTTTGCATGAGGATTTTTTTTGGCACCATGTTTAGGTGCATAAATATTTATGATTGTTATTTCTTCTTGAGGACTTGACCTATTTAATAATATTAATGTCCTGCTTTCTCTTATGTAAGAGCAACTGACTTAAACTCTATTTTGTCCAAGATTAGTATAGCTACCCCAGCTCTCATTTGGTTACAATTTGTGTGGATTATCTTTTTCCATCCTTTCGCTTTCATTCCATTTATGTCTTTCTGTCTCAGATAAATCTATTGTAAACAACATAGTTGGATCTTACTTTAAAAATTTTTTTTTAAATAATATTTTTTCTATTTTTTAAAAGATACTTAGATTACATAAACATTACACAAAAATTATAGGGATTCCCATATGCCCCACGTCCCACATCTCCCACATCCTCCCACATAAACATCTTTCATTAGTGTGGCACATCACCTGCAATGGATATACACATCCCGGGGCTTTACCACTAAGCATGAACCATAGTTCACATTGTAGACCACACTCTCTCCCACACAGTTCTGCATGTTACATGCTTATATAAAATGGCCTATATCTGTCATTGCAATGTGACTCACGATAATTCCCAAGTCCAGAAAAAAACCTTGTATTACAAATGCTTTTCCCTCTCCATGCTGCCAAAGCGTCCAGGGGCCACTGGCCCCACATTAATGTTGTAATTTCTTCCATTGCTTGAATCACAATATGTCTATAGCAGAATACCAGTAAGTCCACTCTACTCCATAGCACTTCCCCCAATCCTGGGGAGTCTGGGATGGTGATGTCCACTCCACCTCCAAGTGAAGAGGGGGCTTATATCCCATGGATAAGATGGATAGGATTATCCTGCCTGCAGCGGTAGACTCTCTCCATTCCCTGAGATGGCTGTTGTCCATCATCATCTCCCCACCAGGTGTCCTGGGTGAGTCCATTGAGCTGTAGAGTAGGAGTTGCAGCTCCACTGATATTCTGGGTCCAGCTGGTACATGATCAGCCCAAAGACTCTAGTCTCTGGAAGTACACCTACAAACTCCAGCACCAAGTATAGGTTTGAGTAGAAGGTACAGATGGACCATGTGCGGGGAAGATATATTTGAGTCCAACTCTGTCACTCTCAGGAGTACAGATTCCAAAGAAGGGCCCACTGATAAGGCAGCAAACTCCAGAACTACCTGCTCTGATATAGGACCTGGGTGTCTCCAGAGCCCTCAGGAGCCCCTCTATTTGGGGTGATATCCACATTGGAAGCCTATGGGGTCCTAGTTAGATATGCATAAACGTTACCTCTGGGATGACCTCTTAACTCACTTTGAAGTCTCTTAGCCATATGAACTCATTTGTCTTTACCTTTCCCCCCTTTTATTCCAGGTCTTTTCCCAGTCGTATTGCCACTTGGCACTTGGTAGTAATCCCTTGTTGCCAGGGAGGCTCATCCATGGGAGTCATGTCGCACACTGGGAGGAGGGTAATGCATTCATATGCTGAGTTTGGCTTAGAGAGAGGCCACATTTGGCTTAGAGAGAGGCCACAAGGAGGCTTTCAGGAGGCAACCCTTAGGCACCCCATAACAATAGGCTAAGTTTCAATTTCAAGAGCAAAGACTCATAAGGCTATTCATCAATAACAAAAGCCCATCAGTGGATCATCCTCCTTTGCCAGACACTGCTCCTGCACTTGGGGGACTGTTGCTACTCCCTTGAAGAATATGGCCGAGCTCTCCAGGATAGTAATTTAGTATTCTCTCATTTACTGAGTGGTTCTCCATCCACTGTGACCATGCCCCGTGAGTATTTGAACAAATTTATGTGCCTTTCCTCCCATGCACCCCCCATCCCTGATACCCCCCACGACCAATGATCCTCTCCTACTCCAGTTGTAACCCTTCTGTGATCCAAATCTTCTTTAAAGATGAAGTCCATACAATTGCCAAATATTATTAATAGGAAAATGAAATAATAATGAGAAGTTTAAATGCAAGAGATAAAATGCATGAACACTTAAAAAAAAAAACTAAAACTAAAATAAAATTAATGGATTGGGATACTCGAAAAAAGGGAAACAAATTTAAAGAAAGTTTTGACATTTTGCCTTTTATCACTGCAATATGTGGTGTCCAGTCTGTACCATGGCACCTTCCCCCTCTCACTCCCCAGTGTCTCACTATTTTTCATTTAATTTTCAAATAAGTTTTAGATCACATCAAAGTCACACACAGAATACAAGATAATCTCATATACCCAACCTCCTCTCCCTTTCCTCACTCCATATTAAAACCTTTTTGTATGTGGATGGTAGCATTGTTATAACTGTTATACAGATAGTGGAACATAGCTACTAAACATTGTCAATGGTTTACAGTATGGTTTGTTTTTTAGACCATACATTTTTATAAATTTTGATGATATTTACCATGCCCAGTGTCCATCACTGTAAGGTAATGAAAAATATTTTCACTGACCACTAAATACCCCATTTAATCTATTCTTTTCCTCCTGCCCCATCCCCCTGGGGCCCACGACGACCCCCTGGCTTGACTCATTGGATGACAGGATTCATAGTTACATGCAACAAGAGGTCTTGACACACGGGTTTGTCCTCCCCTATTAGCAACTGCCCTTGCTCATAAAAGACGCCCACCTGTGTATTTCTGAGTGAATCGGCCCTCCCAAAGATGCGAGTACATCTCCTTCCCACTTATTTTGTGGGTCTACACCTACTGACACAACACATTATGACAGGATGAACACTCACACACTCCGTAGAAGCCTGCTCCAGGTGTGCCCTGTCCCAAATGCCCCCCCAACCAACACACTAAACCAGTGACTCTTCCTTGTCATACTGCTTTAAGAGAATTTCCAAGATTGTACTTTCAACCTCATACCCACAAATCCCCAGTGTTCACCTGGTCCCTCTCCCATCCCCCCCCCAGTATCCTGGGTATTCTAACCCACCCTTCCCAATCTACCCACCTGTCAATCCTGCACACGCAAACCCAATAATACCACTACCCCCCTGTCCTATCCCTTCAATACACAGCTACATTCTATCACTTTACCATAGATTACATCCGTATGGGTGATGGCTCACAACTTTCTCTTCTCTTTCTCTTTCTCTTTCTTGTAAACCTAGCTTTCAGAAAGTAGTTCTTGGAGACTGCTCAATTTCCTTAATTCATAACAGTGAAGTCATGTACTGTTCATGCTTCAATGCCTGGCTTGCTTCACTCAACATAGGGCCTTCAAGATTCATCCACGTTATCCTATGTGTCGGCACTTTATTCCTTCTTACAGCTGAGTAATATTCCATTGTGTGTATGTATGAAATTTTGTTTATCCATTCGTCTGTTGATGGGCACCTGGGTTGATTCCAACTTTTGGAAGTAGTGAATAATGCCGCTATGAACATTGGTGTTGCATATATCTGAACGTGTCTGCTTTCAATTCTTCTGGGTATATACCCAGCAGTGGAATCGCTGGATCATACAGAAGATCTATAGATAGTTTTTTGAGGAACCACCAGGCTGCCCTTCACGGTGGCTGGACCATTCCACAGTCTCACCAGCAGTGAATGAGGGTCCCCATTCCTCCAAATCCTCCCCAACATTTATAGTCTGTTTTTTTTTTTTAATAGCCACCATTCTAATGGGTGTAAGATGTATCTCATTGTAGTTTTGATTTGCAGTTCCCTAATAGCTAGCAATGTCAAGCATTTTTTCATGTGCTTTTTAGCCATTTTTATTTCTTTCTTGGAGAAGTGTCTTTTCAGGACATTTGCCCATTTTTAAATGGGTTATTTGTCTTTTCATTTTCGAGGTGCAGGATTTCTTTACATAAGCAGGATATTAGGCTCCTATCAGATACATGTTTGCCAAATATTTTTTCCCTTTGGGTAGGCTCCCTTTTTATTTTCTTGATAAAGTCCTTTGAGGTGCAAGAGTTGTTAATTTTGAGGAGATCCCATTTATCTTTTTCTTTTGCTGCTTGTGCTTTGGGTGTGAAGTTCATGAAACCATTTCCTATTATAAGGTCCTGTAGATGCTTTTCTACATTATCTTCCAAGGTCTTTATGGTCTTGGCCCTTATATTTAGATCTTTGATCCATCTTGAGTTGATTTTTGTATAAGGTGTGAGATGGTGTTCCTCTCTCATTCTTTTGGATATGGGTATCCATTTCTTCAAGCACCTCTTGTTGTAGAGGCCATTCTCTCCCAACTGAGTGTGCTTTGTGGCCTTGTCGAATACCAGATGACTATATATATGAGGATTTATATAAAAACTCTCAATTTGGTTCCATTGGTCAGTATGTCCATCCTTGAAAAATACCATGCAGTTTAGACCACAGTACCTTCATAGTATATTTTTCTTTTTCAATGTATCTTTGGTGATTCTGGGCCTTTTACCCTTCCAAATAAATTTTGTAGTTAGTTTTTCCAGTTCCTTAAAAAATACAGCATTGATTTTTATTGGGATTGCATTAAATCTGTAGATTAGTTTGGGTAGGGTAGACATCTTGATGATGTTTAGTGTTCCTATCCATGAACAGGGAATATTCTTCCATTTATTTAAGTCTTCTTTGATTTCCTTTAACAGTGTTGTGTAGTTTTCTGTATATAAGTCCATTACATCTTTAGTTAAATTTATTCCTAGGTATTTTATTCTGTTAGTTACTATTTTAAATGGTAGTTTTTCCTTGTTTTCCTCCTCAGATTGCTCATTATTGGTGTACAGAAATGCTACTGATTTTTGACCATTGATCTTAATGCCTGTGATGTTACTGAACTCCTTTATAAGTTATAGAAACTTAGTTGTAGATTTCTCAGGGCTTTCTATGTATAGGATCATGTCATCTACAAATAATGAAATTTTTACTTCTTCTTTTCCAATTTGCATGCCTTTTATATCTTTTTCTTGCCTCGGTGCTCAAGCAAGTACTTCTAAGACAATATTAAGTAGGAGTGGTGATAGTGGGCATCCATTTCTTCTTCCCAGTCTCAGAGGGAAGGCTTTTAGGATTTCACCATTGGCAATGATTTTAGCTTTGGTTTTTTAATGTATACGTTTTATCATGTTCAGAATGTTTCCTTCTATTCCTATCTTTTGCAGCGTTTTTATGAGGAAAGGGTGCTGTATTTTGTCAAATGCTTTTTCTGCATCTATAGAGATAATCATGTGATTTTTTTCTTTCAATCTGTTTATGTGGAGTATTACATTGATTGATATTCTTATGTTGAACCATCCTTGCATACCCGGGATGAAACCCACTTCATCATGGTTTATAATTCTTTTTGATATGTTGTTGAATGTGGCTGGCAAGTATTTTGTGAGGATTTTAGTGTCTAGGTTCATTAGAGAAATTGGTCTGTAATTTTCTTTCTTCTGTCACCTTTGGCTTTGGTATTAGGGTAATGTTGGCATCATAGAATGAGTTAGGGAATGTTCCTTCTGCTTCAATTTTTAGGAAGAGCTTAAACAGGATTAGTGTTAGCTCTTTCCAGAATGTTTGGTAGAATTCAGCTGTGAAGCCATATGGTCCTGGGCTCTTCATAGTTGCAAGGTTTTTGATGACTGGTTCTATCTCTTTACTTGTGATTGCACTGTTGAGTTCATCAATTTCTTCTTTCATCAATGGAGGCCGTTTGTGAGTTTCTAAGAATTTGTCCAGTTCCTCTAAGTTATCATTTTTGTTGGCATATAATTTTTGAAAGTATCTTCTTATGATACTCTTTATTTCTGTGGGGTCAGTAGTGATAACCCCTTCTTCATTCCTTATTTTGTGTATTTGCATCTGTTCTCTCTTTTTCTTTGGTAGTCTGGCTAAGGGTTTGCCAATTTTATTGATCTTCTTGAAGAACCAGCTTTTGGTTTTGTTTATTTTTTCTAGTGCTTTCTTATTTTCTATTTCATTTAGTTCTGCTCTAATCTTTGTTATTTTCTTCTTTCTACTTCCTTTGGGTTAATTTGTTGTTGTTTTTCCAATTCCTCCAGGTGTGCAGTATGTCTTCAATTTTAGCTCTTTCTTCTTTTTTAATATATGCATTTATGGCTATGAATTTCCCTCTCATTACTGCTTTGGCAGCATCCCATAGGTTTTGACATGTTGTGTTTTCATTTCTTTCAAGGTAGTTACTGATTTCTTTTGAGATTTCCTCCTTGACCCAATGTTTGTCTAAGAGCATGTTGTTTAACTTCCATATCTTTGTTTCTAATCTGGTTCTCTGGTCCTTAGTGATTTCCAATTTCATTCCATTGTGGTCAGAGAAATTGCTTTGTATAATCTCAATCTTTCTGAATTCATTGAGAGTTGTTCTGTGGCCTAGCATGTGGTTTATCTTGGAATATGATCCATATGCTCTCAAGAAGAATGTATACCCCACTGTATTTGGGTGTAGCGATCTGTATATGTCTATTAGGTCCAGGTCCTCTAATGTATTATTCAGAGTCTTAGTTTCTATATTAATTGTTTGTCGAGATTCTGTCTAATGGTGATAATGGTCTATTAAATCCCCCACTATAATAGTAGAGGCATTTATTTTTCCACTAAGTTTTTCCAGTGTTTGCCTCATGTGTTTTGAGGCATGCTGATTAGGTGCATAAATGTTTATGACAGTTCTCTCTTCTTGAAAGATTACCCCTTTTACTAATATATAGTGTCCATCTTTGTTTCTTACAATAGTTTTGCATTTAAAGTCTATTTTGTCTGATATTAGGACAGCTACTCCTGTACTTTTTTGGTTGTTGTTTGCTTGTAAAATTATTTTCCAGCCATTCACTTTCAGCCTCTTTGAATCCCTTGGTCTAAGATGGGTTTTGTGTAGACAGAATATAGATGGATCATATTTCCTTATCCATTCTGCCAATCTGTGTCTCTTGACTGGTGAGTTTTATCCATTAACTTTCAGTGTTATTACTCTCCACGAATTTCTTACATCAGCCATATTTTCTTGGGTTTATGTATGTCATATGTTGTTTTTATTTCTTTTTGTCTTTTTAGTTGTTCTTACACTCCTCCAACTCTCTCTCTCCTGTTTTTTCCTTTCAGCATGTAGAACTTCCTTTAGTATTTCTTGAAATACAGGTTTCTTATTGGCATACTCTCTTAATTTCTGTTTATCTGTGAATATTTTGAACTCTCCATCATTTTTGAATGCCACATTTGCTGGATAGTGAATTTGTTGCTGGATTATTTTTTGGTAGTATCTTGACTATGTCATACCAATGTCTTCTTGCCTCCATGGTTTCAGATGAGAAATCAGCACTTAATCTTATTGTTCTTCCCCTTTATGTGATGGTTCTCTTTTCTCTTGCTGCCTTGAGTATTTTCTCTTCATCTTGAGCTTTAGACATATTGATAATTATATGTCTTGGAGTAGGCCTGTTGGGATTTATAATGTTTGGGGTGTGCTGTGCTTCCTGGACATGTATGTCCATCTCCCTCAGTAGGGTTGGGAAGTTTTCAGCCATTATTTCCTTCAACACTCCTTCTGTTTCCTTTCCCTTCTCTTTTCCTTCAGGGATGCCTATAATGTGTATGTTTGTGCATTTTGTGTGGTCACTTAAATCCCTAAATCTGTACTGGATTTTTTCTATCTTTTTATGTATCTGTTCTACTATCTTTTTCAATTCAGATGTACTGTCTTCCACATCACTAATTCTTTCCTCTGCCTGTTCAAATATGCTGTTATGTGAATTCAGCATCTTTTTGATTTCTTCGATTGTGCAATTCATCACCATCATATCCATTATCTTTTTATGCATTTTTACAATTTCTGTGGTATATTTTCACAGTGTCCTCTTCATATCCTTAAGCTCTTCCTTCACTTCATGAAGTTGTTCCATTATATTTGTTTGGACAGTTTTGATTAGTTGTTTGATGTTCTGCATCTCTTTGTGGTTTTTAGTTTGTTTATTGGATTGGTCCATATCTTCCTGTTTCTCAGTATGGTTTGTAATTTTTTGTTGCCCTCTGGTCATCATTTTTATTGATGGGTTTATTCAGTTGATTTTCTTCTCTCTCTGTTCTAGAGTTTTATTTAGCTGGTGGTTCTGTGTGTGTGTTAAGTTTTCTCTTTGACGCTTTATTATTCTTCTTCTATTTCCTTGCTTTTTTCTTTGTTCCCTGGAAGGAAAAAGATTATGGCCAGAGGAATCAAAAGAGGTAAGAAATGAAAAAGGCTAATAGTAATATTTATAAAAGTTAGAAAAGGGGCTGTATAAGACTTAGTAAAATGAATATTTAACACATGTAGACAGTGTAGATTAATAGGGAAAAATGTGGAGTACCTACAGTGGAATGGGAAACCAAATAGAAGAAAATATATAGAATGATTTAAAAGGCCAGAATGATGAGGAGAGAGAGAAAGAGTAAAGAAGACCTAAAAGGAAAAATTAATAATAATGCAAAAGAAAACAGAATAGACAAGATAGAAATCAACACCCATAAAGTTGAGGACTAATGAAAAATGTGGAATGTAAGAACTACAACAGAAAGCAGAAGGTAGAAAGATGAAGGAATGAAAAGAGATAGCACTGGTAGACAAAATCAATATACACAGAGAATGGGAACTCAAGGAAGAAGTAGCACAGCAAAGAAGAAACAAGCTGGCAGCACGTAATTTAAAAAAAGGGGGGTGGGGTGGGAGGAAAGAAGAAAAAAAAGCAAGAAAGAAACAAACAAACAAAGAAAAACCAAGCAATCACACAACCAGCAGTCAAACAAAGCTGAGGAAGAACAACGGTCCTTCTTGGGCCCTTGTGGAGCCTCTCAGCCTGCCTGAGTTCATCAATCAATTACCCTGCAGGCTTTTATCTGCAGGTTTTGAGGCAGATTTTAGCGATTAAACTAAGTTAATTTTTTTTTAAGTAACCTCTTTTTTTTTTTTTTTGAAGATATAAGGGAACCAAAAGAAGGCCTTTTCTAGACCACCCCCTCTGCTGAGGGGACCCTAAATTGGCTTGTGGAAACTTATCAAACACTTCTCACTGTCTGACCCCCTAAGGGAGCTGAAATTCTGATACACCTCACTGCAGAACTATAAAATTGGCTGACTCTGCCCCCTCCCAAGCCAAGCCTTTGTATCCCAGGGTGGTTAGGTAAATCTGGCTTCCTCAGCAGTTTCACCTCTCCCCTCAGTCTGGTGCCACTTCAAGCTAGCTGATTTGCCAATCACACAGAAAGGAAACCCCTCTCCACCCTCTGCCAGAACCCTCCCACATTTAGAGAATGCTCCCTCTCACTGGGTTTCTGGCGGGAGTTGAGGCTCACCATAGCCCTTTGCCCTGAGGGTGGGTCTTAGCCGTCACGTCTAAGATTTCCCGCTGGGGCAAACTCACAATTTTATGTTGAGCAATCCACCTCACTGTCCCACTCCCTCCAAATTGATGTCCCTAAGGTTCTTGCTCCATGGGCTCCCAGAACAGGCCACTCGAGCAGGATCCTGTCCCCAATCAGCTGTCCTCTGAGAGAGATGGTGAGTGCCCATCTAGTCTGATGCCATCTTCTGCCTACCTCTCTGGATCTTACTTTTTTATCCATTCTTCCAGTCTATGTCTTTTGATTGGGTCATTTAAATCATTAACATTTAGCATTATTATTGTAATGGAAGTAGTTATTTCGGCCATTTTGTATTTTTTTAATGTCTTGCATCTTTTTTCTTTCTTTTCCTTTTGTGCAGTATACTTTTCTGTATATTTGATCTTTTTTTTTTCTTTTTTCTTTTTTTTTCTTTTATATTTGATCTTTTGTGATAAATCTTACTGATCTCTTTCTCACATTTGTTCCTGTATATTTTAAAAATACTTTCTTTGTATTTTCCCTGGTGTTTATATTACACAACTTATGTCTATAACCTATAATTTAATAATATACCAAATTGACTTCAATAGCATACACCTTCTCTGCTCACATATCTTTATATATTTATGTTGTTTCTGTCCCATATTGCCTCTTTATATTTTGTGCCTCCATTATCAGGCAATGTGGCTATTTATTTTTCACTTGTATTGTAACTATTATAGGAATTAAGCAGTAGAGTTATATATTGAGGACACAGTAATATTGGGTTTTGCAATTGCCCCTTTACTGACCTTTACTTAAGATCTTGACTTCTTCATACTGCTCCAACCCACTCTTTCCTGGCTTTTCCTTTCAACCTGAAGAACGCCCTTCATCATTTCTTGTAAGGTAGATATTTGGTGAAGAACTGTCTCAAAGTCTGTTTATCTGTGAATGTTTTAAACTCTCCCTAATTTTTGAAGGATAGTTTTGATGGATGTAGAATATTTGTCTGGCACTTTTAATCTTTCAGTACCTTAAAAATATCATACTTCTGCCTTGTTACCTTCATGGTTTCACATGATCCATTCACCCTTAGTCTTACTGAGGCAAATCATTTTACTTTTGATATTTTTATAAATTTCTTTATGTTTTGCATTTGCAATTTTGAATAGGATGTGTCTGGAAGTAGCTCTATTAGGGTTTACACTGAAATATATTTTCTTCCTGTTCATGTATATTTATGTCTTGCATATGAGTTGGAAATTTTGGGCCATTATTTCCCCAAATATACTTTCTACCCCTTTTCCCTTCTCTTTTACCCCTGGGAATACCACAGTATACTTCATGTTGTCACTCAAGTCTCCTGCTTAATTTTTCTGTCCTTTTCTATCTATTCTTCTGATTGTATGACTTGATTGTCCTGTGTTCTAGTTTACCAGCTCTTTCTTCCGCCTGTTCATATCTGCTGTTGTGTGCTTCTAGAGCATTTTTAATCTCCATTAGTGTGTCTATCTTCCCAATAATTCCTGTTATGTTTTTTTTTTAACTTTCTAATTCTTCTCTTTGCTCACACATTATCTTCTTAATATCCTTTAGGTCTATATCCATATTTTCCTTCATCCTCTTGAAGTGATTTTGGAGATTTGTTTGAACTTCTTTGGTTAGTTGTTTCAAAGTCTACGTGTCTTCTGAAATTTTAATTTGTGCCCTTGGCTAAACCATATCTTCCTGTTTCTTAGTATGGCTTATATATTTCTTGCTGATGTCTGGAAATCCAATTATTTTTATGTGTTAACCCTGAAGGTCAGTTTCTCCATCTTAGTGTTTTATTGTAGATTGGCTATATGTTAAGGCTATTCTTTGATGTTTGGTCCAACTTATACTGGGCCTTTAACTGTTCAGATTTTCTCAGGGTTTTTTGCATATGTTTCTTTTCCTGGATATACAGTACAACTTTTTTTTTTTTTTTAAAGATTTTATTTATTTATTCATTTATCCCCCCCTTGCTGCTTGTGCTCACTGGGTCAGCTAACCACGCCATGCGGGCAGGCTTGCCTTCACCAGGAGGCCCTGGGAACCGAACCCGGGGCCTCCCATATGGTAAATGGGAGCCCTACTGATTGAGCCACAGCCGCTTCCCACAGTACAACTTTTAATATTGCCTTTTTATGTGGAATTGTTTCCACATAAACATATAATTGGTGCTGGAGTTTGCAGGTGTAACGTCCAAGAGACTGGAATCTTTAGGCTGTACATGTGCCAGCTAGGTCTGGAGCCTCAGTGGAGTTGCAACACCTACTCTCCAGTTCATTGGAATCATCCAGGAAAACTAATAAGGAGGTGAGGATTGACATATCAAGGAAACGAGAGAGCCTGCATCTGAAAGCAAGAGAGTCCCATCCATTGGCTGTTTGTGATCTAAGCCCCCTCTCAATTAGAGGTGGAGTGGACATCATTCCAGAATCCTCAGGTTTGGGGAATGAACTATGGACTACAGTGGACTTACTGGTATTCTACTGTAGCCACATTGTGATTCTAGCAATGGAATAAATTACAACATTGATGTGGAGACAGTGTCCACTGGAGGATCTGGGGGCAGGGAGAGGGAAAACCAGTTGTAATATGGGGGCTTTTTTCTGACTTGGGAATCATCCTGAATGACATTGCAATGATAGATATAGGCCATTTTATATCATCCCATAACATACAGAACTGTGTGGGAGAGAGTGTAGACTACAATGTGAACTATGGCCCATGCTCAGTGGCAATGCCCCATGATGCGTCTATCAATTGCAGTGAATGTGCCACACTAATGAAGGATGTTGCTTATGTGGGAGGGTGTGAGAGGTGTGGGGAGTGGGGTGTATAAGAATCTCTATATTTTTTATGTAACATTTATGTAATCTAGGTACCTTTTAAATAATAATTTGGAATTGTTTCCACATTGCCAGCTGGTGATTGGTAATAAGCCATTGGTGCCATGATGTCATCCCTGGGAGTCATGTCCCATGCTCCTGGGGAAGGGAGTGTGTTTATATGCTGAGTTTGGTGTAGAGAGAGGTCATATTTCAGCAACAATGAGGCTTTCAGGAGGCAATTTTTAGGCAGTATATAATACTAGGCTAAGTTTCAATTGCACAGAAAAAGGTTCATAAATACAATCATCATTGTCAAGGCCTGGCATAATTGTCTTCCTTTGCTAGACATTGCCCTTGCACTTGGGGGATTGTTGCTGTCCTATTAGAGAATGTAGCAGAACTCTCCTGTATGGGAATTCAATATTCTTTTGATTATTGTGTGGATCTCCAACCAATGAGACAATGTCTCTTGAAAACGTGAAAATATTCATGCCTTAGAGGCATGCCCCAGGTATACCCCTTCCCATGCATCTCCACATCACTGACACCCTGCTCCATTGATCCGCCCACACCTCTACTTTGACCCTTCTGTGATTCAAAACCTCTCAAAAAATGAAGTCAACAAAATAACTGAATAAAAGTAATAAGAAATGAAATAATAATTTAAAAATAACCAGTAAAATAAAAATTAAAACAATTTACAATAATAAAAAAATAGACGTGTCTTTCATCAATGTAAGATCTGTTGTCTTGACTCTAAAGAGACATTTTCTTCCATATATTCCCCCAGTGTCTTATTTTTTAATTTTATCTTCAAATGTGCTTTAGGATACACAAAAGTCACATAGACAATACATGTGTTTCCCATATACCCTGTCCCCTCCCCCTTTTCCCTTCTCCCATATTAATAACTTTGTACATGGGGATGGTACACTTGTTACCATTGTTGAACAAATGTCGAAGCTTTGCTAACTATGGTCAATGGTTTACATTATGGTTTACATTTTGGGTCATAGACTTTTACAGGTTTTGAGAAATTTTAAAGTGCCTATATCCATTATTGCAAGATCATGCTGAACAATTATAATGCCCTACAAATGCCCTATGGTCCATCTATTCTATCCTCCCCACCTACCTCAGAACCTATGGTAATCACTAAGTTTCAATTTTTGAAGAGTAAGATTCATTGTTACTTGCAATAATATTGAGGGCTTGAAATATTGGTCTATTTTCTTGTCCCTCTAATTGAGAAAACAGCATGATTCCCTAGGATAGGAGTTTAATATTTTCTTTATTGTGTGGGTCTCCATCCATTGATATAATACACTATGACAAGCTGAACACTCAGGTATTCCATAGAAGCCTGCCCAAGATGAAACCTATTCTGTATACCCCCCCACACCTGACAATCAAAACCAGGAACTCTCCCCTGTGATATTTGCAATAGGACCATTTCCAACATTATAGTTTTAAACACAGACCAGCAAATCCCAAGAGTTCATCGACCCTCCACCCAGTCCCATGGAAAGGACAACCCAACATCCCTACCCTACACCCCATCACAGAACAGCACCACCAAACCCAATCATGTTACCACACCAGTGTCACACCCATCCACTGTGCAATCAAACTCTTCCAATATATCATAGATTTTTACCCTTATGGGCATTGGCTCACCACTGTCTACTCTCTTTCTGTCTCTTGTAAACCAATTTTCCAGACTCTAGCTCTGTGATTCTGCTTGATTTGTTTAATTCATATCAGTGAGGTCATGTAATATTTGTCCTTCAGTACCTGGCTTATTTCATGCAACATAAATTCTTCAAGATTCATCCATGTTATCCCATGTATTAATGTTGAATTCCTTCTCACAACTGAGTAATATTCCATTGTATGTGTATACCACAGTTTGCTTAACCATTAATCTGTTGATGGAAATTTGGGTTGCTTCCAACTTTTGGCTATAGTGGCTCTTGCTGCTATGAGCATTGGTGTGCATATATCTGTTTGTGTCCCTGCTTGCAATTCTTCTGGACATATATCCAGCAGTGGGATTGCTGGATCATATAGCAGTTCTATAGTTAGCTTCGTGAGGAAGCACCAAACTGTCCTCCATAGTGACCACATCATTCTACATTCCCACCAATAGTGGACAAACTTTCCCTTTCCTCCACATCCTTTACAACACTTGTAGTCCTTTGTTTTTATAATAGCTGCCAGTCTAATGGGTGAAAGATGATATCTCATTGAAGTTTTGATCTGCATTCCCTAATAGCTAGTGATGTTGAGCATCTTTTCGTGTGCTTTTTAGTTATTTGTGTTTCTTCTTTGGGAAAATGTCTATTCAAATCTCTTGCCCATTTTTTCAATGAGTTGTTTGTCTTTTAATTTTTGAGATGTAAGATTTCATTATATATGCTGGATATTAGGTCCCTATCAGATAGTTGTTTACCAAATACATTCTCCCATTGAAGAGGCTGCCTTTTCACTTTCTTGACAAACTCCTTTGAAGCACAAAAGTTTTTAATTTTGAAGAAGTCCTATTTATTTTTCTTTCATTGCTCATGCTTTGGGTATATAGTTTATGATATCATTTACTACTACGAAATCTCATAGATGCTTCCTTGCATTATCTTCTAGGAGCTTTATGGCCTTGGCTCTTATATTTAGATCATTGATCCATCTTGAGTGATTTTTTTTGTATATGGTGGAGGTGGTGAACCTCTCTCATTGTTTTAGATTTAGATATCCATTTCTCACAGCACCATTTTTTGAAGAGGCCATTCTCTCCCAGTTGAGTGGGCTTGGTGGCCTTGCCAAATATCAATTAACTCTATATTTGAGGATCTATATCAGAACTCTCAATTTGCTTTCAATGGCCATTATGTCTTTCCTTGTGCCAATACCATGAATTTTTGACCCATGTAGCCTTGTAGTATGATTATAAGTCAATTGATTCCTCCAATTATGCTTCTCTTTGTCAATATTTTTTTTACTATTCAGGGACACTTGCCCTTCCAAAGAAATTTCATAGTTAGCTTTTGCAATTCAGTAAAAATACTGTGGTATTTTTTATTGGGATTGCATTAAATCTGACAATTTGGGTAGGTGTAGCAGTTTGGCATTATTTATGAATTCCAAAAATAGATATTGGATTATGTTTGGAAACTGGTCTCTTCCTCTGGACATGATTAAATTATGATTAAGGCTTTGATTGGGCCACATCAGTAGGGTGTTGAGTCCCCTTGGTCGGTGGGATCTCATAGATAAGAGACATGGCAAAGGACAGAGTTGGAATTTTGATGTTGGAGTTATGATGATGAGTTTTAATGGTGGAGTCTGGGGAAGTAAGTACACAGAGAAGCTTGGTCATGAGGAGTGAGGAAGGCCCCTGGAAAAGAGATGAGCTGTTCACCTGATAATTTACAGCTGGCCTTGTGGAGAGACACAAGCCTGAGCCCAGAGAGAAGCAAGTCCCTGGAAGAGAGGAACCCAGGAAGCCTGAACTCTTGGCAGATATTGGCAGCCATCTTGCTCCCACATGTGACAACAAACTTTGGTGAGGGAAGTAATTCATGCTTTATGGCCTGGTAACTATAAGCCTGTACCCCAAATAAATACCCTTTATAAAAACCAACTGATTTCTAGTATTTTGCATCAGCACCCCTTTGGCTGACTAATGCAGAATTTGGTACCGAGGAGTGGGGAAGTGCTTTTGCAATTACCAAAATGCTGGAATGGTTTTATAAATGCGTAAGGGGTATTTTTTGGAGGAGTTGTGTAATGCTTGATGGAAAAGGCCTAAGTCACTTTGAAGAGACTGTTAATAGCAATATGGATGCTAAAGAAACTTTTTATGATGCCTTAGAAGTAAATTATGAAACTGTTATTGGAAACTGGAGGAAAGGCAATTCGTGTTTTAAAGTCACAGAGAACTTAGCAAGATTAACTCCTGGTGTTTTAATGAAGGCAGAATTTGAAAATGGTGAGCCTGGGAATTTAGCTGAAGAACTTTCCAAAGTAAACTTGGAAAATTTGGCTTTGCTTCTCCTTGCAGCTTATAGCAACATGCTAGATGAGAGAAATACACTGAGGACTGAACTGCTGGACACAAAGTAAACAGAAACTGATTCTGGAAATTCCAAGCCTCTGGAAATCAAGCTCCCAGATGATAGGGCCCCATTTAAGGACTTAACAAAACTTGGAACTTGTAAGTCAGGATTGAAAATGCAGTTATCTTGGAAAGACTTGAGGAAAGTCTTACTGTCTGATGGCTTAGACCCTGGCTTCTTGCATGCTAAACCAACAAGGTTTTTGAGAGCACTGTATGAAGAAAACCACTGTCATCTTGGACTAAAAGGGAAATGGAAAGGAGAGATTGAATGAGAAACAGCTTTAAGAAGAAACCATGGAAACTGAGATCTGGAATTAAGACAATGCCTTGGGACAAGAGAGGAACCCCACCCATGTGTACAGAGAAGATTAGTTTGCCCTGGCTGTTGAAGAGGCTGGATGTTCCCACCCAATGTTCAGGGAGAGTTTTGCTGCCCTGGGATACAGAGAGGGTGGAGCAGGATTAGGGAGGTTGAGGTTAATGCCCCATAGGTCTGAGATGGGCAGGCCTGTCCCCCATGGATTAGGGAAGGCTAGGTGGTCAACTCATTGCTCTGAGAGGCTTGAGCCTGTATGCCAATTTTAGGGGGAATGTTCTCTTCACATCACTCTAATAGGGGGGTTAAGACTCTAACCCAAAGATTGGGTAAGGTATGGCAATCACCCTAACACTCTTGGAGGATGAGGTCTAGAGCTTGGTCAACTCCCAGATGCTTGATGAGGTTGGAAACAAGAAAATGGCCTTTGGGCAAGCCTGTGGAAAGGATGGGCCCCCATGAGGACCAAAGGAGAAGAAATCAGCATCTTAAGAATGACTCTCAGACTTTGAAATTGAATGGATGATACCCTGCAGGTTTACTCAACTTAAGAGGAGCTATGACTCATGTTTCTCTCCCAAATTCTCCTTATGGTAATGAAAATGTTTTTCCTTTGTCTGTCCATTTGTGTATTGGAAGAAGATAAAAGGTTTTGTAAGTTTCAGAGGTCTACAGCTAGAAGGGACTTTGCCTCAAGACAAACTATATTTCTTTAAACTGATTGTGATATGATTCTGTATTTAGCATTGCACTAATTTAATTTTTTAAAAATATTGTAATGCATTTTTGAAATTCAGAGGGTGGAGTGTAGTGGTTTGGCATTATTTATGAATTTCAAAAATAGATATTGGATAATGTTTGTGAACTGGTCTCTTCCTCTGGTGTGATTAAATTATGATTAGGGCTTTGGTTGGGCCACATCAGTAGGGTATTGAGTCCCCACACATTGGTGGGTGGGGACTCATAGATAAAAGACATGGCAAAGGACAGATATGGAGTTTTGATGTTGGAGTTCTGATGATGAGTTTTAATGCTGGAACCTGGGGAAATAAACACATAGAGGAGCTTGGTTGTGAGGAAGGAGAGAAGGCCCATAGAAAAGAGATGAGCCATTAATCTCATAATCTAGAGCTGGCTTTGTGAAGAGAAGCAAGCTTGAGCCCAGAGAGAAGCAAGCCCCTGGAAGAAAGGAACCCATGAAGCCTGAACTCTTGGCCGATATTGGCAGCCATCTTGCTCCCACATGTGGCAACAAACTTTGGTCAGGGAAGTAACTTATGCTTTATGGCCTGGTAACTGTAAGCCTCTACCCCAAATATATACCCTTTATAAAAAACAACTGATTTCTGGTATTTTGCTTCCTCACCCCTTTGGATGACTAATACAGTAGGAGAGAAATCTTATGATTTTTATTCTTCCAATCCATGAATATGGAATATTCTTCCATTTACTTAAGTCTTGTTTGATTTCCTTTAATAATGTGCAGTTTTCTGCATACAAGTCCTTTACATCTTTAGTTAAGTTTATTTCTAGGTATTTGATCCTTTTAGTTGCTATAGTAAATAGATTTTTTTTTCTTGATTTCCTCCTCAGTTTCCTCATTATTTTATACAGAAATGCTACTGATTTTCACACATTGATCTTTTATCCTGCCACTTTACTGAACTCGTTTATCAGCCCTAGCAGGTTTGCTGTAGATTTCTCAGGAATTTCTATGTATAGGATCATGTCATCTGCAAATATTGAAATTTTTACTTCTTCTTTCCAATTTGAATGCCTTTTATATCTTTTCCTTGCTTAAGTCCTTGAGCAAGTACTTCTAACACAATGTTATATAAAAGAAGAGACATTGGGAATCCTCATGTTGTTCCAGAACTTGGAAAGTTTTTAGAATTTCACCATTGAATATTTTGATTTTTCATATATACCCTTTTTCATGTTGAGGAAGGTTCCTTCTATTCCTATCTTTTTAAATGTTTTTATAAGAAAAAATGTGCTGTATTTTGTAAAATAACTTTTTCTGCATCAATAGAGATGATCATGTGTTTTTGTTTTTTTTTTCTTTTAATCTGTTAATGTGATGTATGACATTGATTAATTTTCTTATGTTGAACCATACTTGCATACCAGGGATGAAACCCACATGATTATCATGTACAATTTGTTTGATGTTGTTGAATATGATTAGCAAGTATTTTGTTGAGGATTTTAGCACAGGTTCATCAGAGAGATTGGTCTGTAGTTTTTCTTTCTTGTGGCATCTTTATTTGCCTTTGGTATTAAGGTTATGTTGGCATGATAGTATGAGTTAGGCAATGTTGCATCCTCTTCTATTTTTTTGTAAATGTTTAAGAAGGACTGGTGCTACTTCTTTCTGGAATATTTAATAGAATTTATCTGTGAAGCCATCTGGTCCTGAGCTCTTCTTAGTTGGGAGGTTTTTGAAGACAATTTCAATCTTGCTACTTGTGATTATTCTGTTGAGTTCCTCAAATTCTTCTTTCATCAATGTAAGCTGCTTGTGTGTTTCTTGAAATTTGTTCTTTTCATTTAAGTAATTATACTCTTTATTTATGTTGGGTCAGTGGTGATATCCCCTTCCTCATTTCTTTTTTATATATTTGCTTCTTCTCTCTCTTTTTCTTTATTAGTCTACCTAAGGATTTGTCAATTTTATTAATCTTCTGAAAGAATCAACTTTTGGCTGATTCTATGTTAATTTGTCTAGTGCTTTCTTATTTTGAATATCATTTAGCTCTGCCCTAATATTTGTTATTTCCTTCTTTCTTCTTGCTTTGGTATTAGTTTGTTGTTCTTTTTCTAATTACTCCAGTTGTGCACCGAGATTTTACTCTTTCTTCTTTTTTAATACAATCATTTATAGCTATAAATTTTCCTCTCAACACTGCTTTTACTGTATCCCATAAGTTCTGGTATTTTGTGTTGTCATTTTCATTCATTTCACAGGAGTTGCTTATTTTTTTGCAATTTCCCATTTGAGCCACTGATTGTCTAAGAGTGTGTTGTTTAACTTGCATATCTTTTTGCTAATCTGATTCTCTACCCCTTACTGTTTTCCAATTTCTTTGCATTTTTTGTCAGAGTAATTACTTTGTTTAATTTCAATCTTTCTGAATTCCTTTAGAGTTGTTCTATAGCCTAGCATGTGATCCATCCCTGAGAATGATCCAGGTGTGTTTGAGAAGAATATATATCCTGCTGTACTTGGGTGTAATGTTCTGTATATATCTAATAGGTCTAGATCATCTAACATCTTATTCAAGGTCTCTGTATTTTTATTGATATTCTGCCAAGATGATCTGTCTAAAGAAGATAATGGTGTATCAAATCCCTCCACTATAATTGTTGAGGCATCTATTTCTTCTTTTAGTTTTTCTAATATTTCCCTCATGTATTTTGAGGTGATCTGGTTAGGTACATAAATGTTTATGATTGTTCTTTTTTCTTGATAGGTTTCCCCTTTCATTAATATATAGTTTCTTGCTTTGTCTCTTACAGTAATTTTGTATTTAAAGTCTATTTTGTCTGCTATTAATACAGTACTCCCACTCTTTTTTGGTTATTGTTTGCATATAAAAATGTTTTCCAGCCATTCACTTTCAACCTCCTAGTTTCCCTTTGTCTAAGTTGAGTTTCTGGTAGACAGCATAAAATGGGTCAAATTTCCTTATCCATTCTGCCAAACTGTGTCTGTTGATTGGAGAATTTACTCCATTAACATTCAATGCTATTACTTGCCAAGGCATTACTGACATTAGCCATATTTTCTTTAGGTTTATATATGCTATATGTTGTTTTTATTTCTCTCTCCTTTTTATTCATTCTTACCAGTAATCTTCTTTCCTATACTCTCCTCCAACCCTCTCTTTTCTTTCTTTCCCTTTCTACCTGCAGAGCTCCATTTAGTATTTTTTAAAGGGAAGTTTTTTTTTTTTTTTAAATAAACACTCTTAAATTTTATTATACTGTGAGTATTTTGAACTCACCCTCATTTTTTAATACTAGCTTTGCTTGGTACAGAATTTTTCGCTGACAATTTTTTTCTTTTAGCACCTTAACTCTATAATACCACTGCCTTCTTGTCTCCATGGTTTCAGATGAGAAATCAGCACTTAAACTTATTGCACTTCCTTTGTATGTGTTGGATCTCTTTTCTCTTGCTGCTTTAGGTATTCTCTCTGTCTTGAGCACTGGAAAATTTGATAAGTATATCTCTTAAGGTAGGTCTGTTAGAATTTATACTGTTTGGGGTGTGCTGCACTTCCTGGACATGTACGTCCATGTCTCTCAAAAGAGTTGGGAAATTTTTAGTCATTATTTCCTCTAAAACTCTTTCTGCCCCCTTTCCCTTCTCTTCTCTCTCTGGGATGCCTATAATCAGTGTATCTGTGCATTTCATGTTGTCATTCAAATCCCTAAGTCTTTGCTGAATTTTTTCTATCTTTTTATTTCTCTGCTCTACTATTTGTCTGATTTCAGATGTAATGTCTTCAACACCATTGTTTCTTTCTTCTGTCTGTTGAAATCTGCTGTTATGTGCTTCCAGTGTATTTTTTATTTCTTGCATTTTGCCATTCATCATCATCAGATCTATTTTTTTTTATGTATGTTTACAATTTCTTCAGTATGCTTCCCCAGTGTCTCCTAAATATCCTTTATCGCTTCCTTTACTTCATTAAGTTGATTAGTGATATTTGTTTGGACATCCTTTGTTAGTTTTTCCATATTCTGCATATCCTCCTGTTTTTTAGTTTGCTCATTAGACTGGGCCATGTCTTCCTTTTTCTTAGTATGGCTTGTAATTTGTTGTTGGTGTCTAGGCATCTGTTTATCTTGATGGGCTTATTCATTTGGTTAATTTCTCTTTATTCTCTAGAGTATTATTTTGTTGTTTCTTTCTATGTGGTAATGTTTCTTTATGATACTTGGTTCATCTTATTCTATATCCTTGCAGTTTTTTGTGTTCACTTGAAAAAAGTACTAAGACCAGAGAATAAGAAAAAGATAAGAATAGAAAAAGAATAATAGTAACAATAATAAAAAAAGGTAGAAGTTAATTGTACAAGAACTAGGATTCTAAATAAGTAATATGCATTAAATCATAAAAAATACAAAGGAATAGGAATAAAAAAGTAGAATAGAAAAAATGAAACAAGAAACAAAATAGAGAGAAATAAATAGAATGAATTAAAAGGCTGGACAGAGAAGAGAATAAAAGGAAGGAAAAAATGTAGAGAGAGGAAATGAAAACAATGAAGACAAAACAGTAAGAGGTGGAATGAAAGAAAAACAACAGAAGTCAGATTATAGAAAATGAAGGTAGGAAAAGAAACAAAGAAGTTTGAAAAAATAAATAAAAGAAGAAAAAAGAAATAAAGAAAGGGAAAAGACATCAAAAGAGAAACAAAACTGTAACAAAAAATCAACCCAGGAAAACAGCCTTCCCTCTTAGGCCCCTAGGGTTCTTCCCATGCTGCTGGTGCTCATCAATTAAACACCCTGCAGCTAGCCATGCGCAGGCGATATATCCAGGTATAGAGAATAAAGGAAAAAGAAAAAGATGATAAAAAATTACAGATCCAAATAAACCTAAAACAAAACAACAGAATCTCTGTCCATATGTCTCTATCATAAGGTGCTAGCTGTGTGCCTGATAACTTAGTGGATCACTCCCTGAATCCCTTCTCTTAGAAGGTACCCGGACTCAAACCAGGGACCTTCAACACGCAAGGCAGGAATTCCTCCACTGATGTACACTGGCTCTATAAGTTAAATAGGCTTCTGAAAGCTCATCTGGTTCTTCTCACCCCAATTTCCCTCAGGCGACTTAGATTTCTAACTGTTTTTAGTGGCTGGGCTAGTTGGGCACCTGTCTCCACCCACTCCCTGACCTAGTTCTTCTCTCTCAGGGTGGCTAGGTGTGACAGCCTGCCTGAGCAGCTCCCTCTTTCCCTCTCCAAGGGGCTGATGCAGTGCTGGCTGGTGTTTTCTATGAGATTCAAAAGGGGTTCAGGTGGCCAAACCCACTATAAAGAATCCACTCTCCACCCTCCACCAGACCAATCTTTCCCTCAAGGAATGATCCATCCCAATCAGCTAACTGGTGAGAGCCAAGGTTTCCATGAAAGTTTTTTCCTTGATGGTGGGAAATGGCCCACCATTTCTAGCCCCTGTCTACCATTTCTAGCAACAGAGACAAGCAACTCATGATCTTCCCTTGTCCTCTTTGTCTCTTTGTCCCTCTCCCTTCTGGACGATTCTCTGCAGCCTCCAGTCCTGTCCATTAAGTAATTTTTATTATAAAATTTCTCCTTCCATTAGTTTGGAGGTCAAATACATATTTTTCAGTTACTCCAAAAATCATGATATATATACATGAATGATCAAAACAAAATGTTTTTGATACTTTTGTATTTCTCCAGGACAATGCAAGGAACTTGTAACATTTTAACTCCATTTATCCTCCCTTTTCCCAATTTATATGTTAATTGTGTCATGCATTTTAATCCTTCTTCTTCTTTGTCACCCTCTTTTTCTCTCTCTCTAGAAAGAGACAAACTCACACACACACATATCTCCATAGAAGATATTTGACCTGTTCATTCTATAAATCCAACACCTATATAAATTTGCTTACATATTGTGATGGTTAAGTTCATGGGTCAATTTAGCCAGGTTATGGTGCCCAGTTGTTTAGTCAAGCAAGCACTAGCACTAGCCTGATTGTGATGACATTTTGTGGACTTAAATCATTTGTAAGTTTATTGCATCTATGGCTGATTACATCTAAAATCAACTGAGGAGATTGCCTTTAACAGTGAGAGAGGTCTCATCCAATCAATTGAAGGCTTAAAAAGGAGAAGTAATGATTTCAGCAGTTAGAAGAGAGAACTTCCTACTCTACTTCAGCCAACCAGCTTCCCATGGGATATTCATTGAAAACCTTCATTGGAGTTTCAAGCTTGCAGCCTGTCCTATGTAATTTGGACTTTACCAACCCCACATAATATTTTAAATCTTATAATATTTGCAGATATCTCTTACCCATTCTGTTTCCTTAGAGAACCCTGATTAATACACATATTTCCTGCTTTTCTTGCTCATTTCATTTCTTCCTATATCTGGGACCATCAATTTGGGTTTATTTTACTTTTAAAAATATATATTTATTACATAAGTTGTGAACTACAAAACTATCATGCTCATGTGTAGAATTCCCATACAACACCCCTTCACCAACATACCACATCATATTGGAATATTTTTTAAAGATTGTGAGAAAATATCAGACTATTACCACTAACTATAATCCATAGCAAACATTTGGCATATTTTTCCATACCCCCTATAATTATCACAGTCTATCTTTGGCATTGATGCAAGAATATTACAGTATTGCTGTTAGCTAAAGTCTACAGTTTACATTAATTTTATTTTTCCCATCCTTCTCCAGATTCCCACCACCTTGCAATAGTTATGTACATATATTTTAGTTCACAGAAGGACATTCTTGCATTTGTACTATCAACCACAATTCTCATCCACCTCTGGGTTTGCTGTGATAATCGGTACCTAGATTATTCTCTAGATTACTTTCAATTGACATTTACATCCCTAGATTACACTTTTCAGCCACAATCTCGTTTCTAAACCCACTGTACTCACTCTAATGTGTTTCCACAAACTCTATCCATTTATACACACACATTTACAGTCAAGTTATTAAATCTTTTACATACATTAACCATCAGTACTCCTTCTAGATCCCCCCTCCTATTTCCTAATAACCTACACTTTAGGTTTTAACCCCATGCATTTATTCTTCATATTTAGTTCAGATTAGTGAAACCATGCAATATTTGTAATTTTGTGTCTGTTTTATTTCATTTAACATGCCTTCAAAATTCATCCATGTTATCATATGTGTTCCAATTTCATTTCTTTCTACTACAGTAGAGTATTCCATCCTATGTATATACCACATTTTGTTGATCCATTCATTGGTTGATGGACACTTGGGCTGTTTCCATCATTTGACAAATGTGAATAACTGTGCTTTCAAAATTGATGTGCAGATGTCTGTTCATATCACATTTTTCAGCTTTACTGGTTGTTTTCCTAGTAGAGGAATTGCTGGTCATATGGTAGCTCTATATTTAGCTTCCTGAGGAACCACCAAAATGTCTTCCACAGATGCTGTACCATTTTACAATCCCTCCAACAGCAAAGGAGTGTTCCTATTTCTCCACATCCTCTCCAGGACTTATTGTTTTCTGGTTTTTTAAAAAAATAATGGTCATTCTATGTGGTGTGAGATGATATCTCATTTTTACTTTGATTTGGATTTCCCTAATGCCCAGTGATGATGAACAATTTTTCATGTGTTTTTTGGCCATTTGTATTTCCTCCTTGGATAAATGTCTATTTAGGTCTTTTGCCCATTATTAAATTGGATTGCTTACTCTTTTATTGTTGAGCTGTATGATCTCTTTATATAGAATGGAAATTGAACACTTATCCAATCAGTTTTTCCATTTCATCTATATTGTCTATTTTCTTGGTGTACATTTTCATACTATTCTATCATGAACTCTTTATTTCTGTGGGGTCAATGGTAATGTCCACGTTTTAATTTTTTATTTTATTTGTATGTTTTCTCTTTTTCTCATCAGTCTAGTTAAGGGTTTGTTGATTTTGTTAAAGTTCTCAAACAACCATCTTTTGGTTTTGTTAATTCTATTGTTTTTGTTTTGTTTTGTTTTGATTTTTGGTTCTCAATTTCATATATTTCTGCTGTGATCTTTGTTATTTCATTCCTTTTACTTGCTTTGGGAACAGTTTGCTGTTCTTTTTCTAATTCCTTCTGCTGTGTTGTTAGTTCATTGATTTTAGCTATTTCTTCTTTTTCAATATAAGCATTGAGGGCAATAAATTTCCTTCTCAGGACTGCCTTTGCTCTATCTCATAGATTCTGATATGTTGTGTTGTCATTTTCATTCAGCCCTAAATATTTATTGAGCTCCTCGCAATTTATTCTTTGACCCACTGATTATTTGAGTGTGTTGTTTAATCTCCATATATTTGTGAATTTTCCTTATCACCTCTTGTTGATTTCCACCTTTATTCCATTATGATCAGAAAATACACTATATAATTTTGATCTTATTGAATTTATTGAGATCTGCTTTCTGATCAACATAAAGTCTATCTTAGAGATAGATCAATGAGCACTTGAGAAGAATGTATATCCTGTTGTTGTGGGGTGCAATGTTCTGTATATTTCTATTGCATTTAGTCCATTCATCATATTATTCAAGCTCTATTTGTTTTTTGATCCTCTTCCTGGATGTTCTATCCAATGCTCTTGAAGGCTCTAACTCTTATTGTGGAGATATCTATTTCTCCCTTAAGTTTTTCCAGTGTTTACCTCATGTAAGTTGGAACATCCTGATTAGGTGCATTATTTATGATTGTTATTTTTTCCTGCTGAATTACCCCTTTTATAATATATAATACCCTTCCTTGTCTCTAATAACAGTTTTGCTTTTAAATTCTATTTTATCCAATATAGATATAGCTACTCCATTTTTTTGTTGTTGTTGTTTTTGTTTTTGGTTACTGCATGAATGGAATATCTTTTTCCAGCCTTTCATTTTCAACCTATTGGTATCCTTGGGTCCAAAGTGAGTCTCTTGTAGACAGCATATCGATGGCTCATATTTTCTTATCCATTTCACCAGTCTGTGTCTTTAGACTGGGGAGTTTAATCCCTTAACATTCAATGTAATTACTGTAAAGGCAGTTCTCATTCCACCCATTTTGACCTTTGGGATTTATCTCTCATATTTTATTTTGACCATTCTTTCTGGACTTTCTTATTTTACCGATATAATCTTCATTTATAGATTCTCTTCCAAGACTCTCTCCTTTCATGCTGTAGCACTCCCTTTAATATTTCCTCCAAAGCCAGTCTGTTGGTTACAAACTCAACCAGTTTATGTTTATTTGTGAATACTCTATACTCACGCTAATGTTTTAAAGAAAACCTTGATGGATAGAAGATTCTTGGCTGGCAATTTTTCTTTTGCAGTATTTTAAATGTATCATACTTCTGCCTTCTTGCTTCCATGGTTTCTGATGAGAAATCAGCACTTACTCTTATTTGGTATCCATATACCTTATGTACTGCTTTTCTCTTGCTGATCTCAGAATGCTCTCTTTGTCTTTGGCATTTGACATTCTGATTAGTACGTGTCTCAGAGTTGGTCATTTTGGATATATCCAGATGGGAGTACATTGTGCTTCTTGGACATGAATATCTATGTCCTTCAGTAGAGTAGGGGAATTTTATACTATTATTCTTTCAAATATTCCTTCTGCCTCTTTTCCCTTCTCTGTTCCTTCTGGGACACCCATGACACATAGTTTGCACATCTGTTGCTGTCCTTTAATTCCTGAGACCCTATTCATTTTTCCCCATTCTTTTCTTCATCTGTTCTTTGGTTTGTTCACTTTCAGAGGCCATTTCTTCAAGCTCACCAATCCTTTCTTCTGCCTCCTCAAATCTGCTATTATATGATTCCAGTGTATTTTTTTTTTCCTTCTACTTCTCTCTCTCTCTCTTTTTTTTTGTGGGTAAAAATCAAAATTTTCAAAATACATACCAACATTTGCAAACTGATATATAAATATATATGCATATATGTGCATTTGCTTACAAAAATGTTATTTATATACATATATATAAATATAGTTTCAGAGGTGCTTAGATTACCCAAAATATTACACGGAACCCACTGGGATTCCCATGTTGCCCACACCTCCCACCACATCCCACACCAGTGTATTTTTAATTTCATTTATTGTGCCTTTAATTCCCATAAGACCTGCTATTTTTCTATGTATGCTTTCAAATTCTTTGTGCTCACCCAGTGCCTTAATATCTTTAATCTCTTTAGCCATCTCATTGAATTTTTAAGGACATTTGATTGAACATCTATGATTAGTTGTCTCAACTCTTTTAGTTAATATAGAGGCTTATATTTTTCCTTTGACCAGGCCATATCTTCCTGTTTCTTGTTAAGGATTGTAATTTCTTGTTAGTGTCTTAGCATCTGCTTACTATATGTACTTATTCTGGGTGCAATTTCTCACTTTAGTTTAGGGCTTTCTTGCCCTTTCTCCCTTGCCAGTCCAGTCTGAGCAGGCCAAATGTATCTTCCATTTCCTGGAAAGGCTGAGAAAACTCCATCCTCCTCCTTTCCTATTTGGGGTGGGGGTGGATCCACAGGAGCCAAACAATTCAGTCTATGCAGCCTGAAAATACCTGCTGTTGCCTGGAAATGCTGAGGAAACACCAGTTCCCTCCTATCCAATTGGAGGTGGGGCTGGATACACAGGTGCTTAACAGTCTAGTCCATGCAGGCCAAAAGGACCTGCTATTGCCCAGAAGGGCTGACAAAACACAGCTATTTTCATATGCTACTTTGGGGTAGGAATGGAGATACAGGTGTTTGACTATTCAGTCTGTGTTGGTGAAAAGCACCTGCAGTTACCCAGAAATACTGGGGAAATACCACCATCCTCTTGTGCTATCAGGGGTGGGGGTGAAGCTGCAAGCACCCAACAGTCAAATTCTTGCAGGCCAAAAGTGCCTGTAGTTGCCCAGATAAGCTGAGTATGTATCAGCCCCTTCATATCTTATGGAATTGGAGAGGTGAAGTTGGAATAAAAAATACTCAACAAACCAGTTTGTGTGGACTGAAGGTGCCTGCAGTTACCGAGAGAGGCTGAGGAAACACAGCTCCTCTCTTATCCTTTTGGGGTGTGGGGATGGAGCCCCTGGTATCCAAATATTCAGTCTATGCTTCAAGTGCCTGCACTTACCTGGAGAGATTTCCTCCCAGCTAAAGGTGAGGCTGGAGCCTAGGCTAAGTCTGCAACCTAATCTGGGTAGAAAGAAGCCAGTCCCTACCGTCACTGTGATTTTTCAATCTGCCCCATTTGTCCTCATGATAGGAGTGGAGTTGAAATGGTGGCTACTGTCCTCATTCTGACTTGCACATATTCAAACTTTAGCTGTTGTTAGGATTAAACTTTAGCCAGCTGAATTTACTAATCAGTTGCTGAAGCTGGTGACCAATAATCTTTCTCCCTGTTGTTAGGAAATGAACCTTCCAACTCTAGCCATGGAATAGCTCCAGAGGATGCTTCTGCAGCCAGTAGAGGATGGGCACTGGCCTCCACCACATGGAGTGCCCTCACTGCAGATTTATTCAGAAAGACAGGAAAATAAAACAGCACCTACTGATGAATAATTGAAGATGGCCATTTGTTAAGTATCTGTGCTATAGGAGCAGTTTGTAAACCATTTTAATCTTTAATATAGATTTTAGTTAGCAATATATATTTATGACATTTTTTCTCTCAAAAAGAATTACTTTTATGCCTCTCCTTGTGTGCTTCTAAAAAGCAATTAGTTTTGTGTGCTTCTGAGAAGAGATTAGTTTTGATATATAGAGATAGAGGAATATAAAGTCCAGTCATCACTCTAGCTATGGTAGGCACAGATAGAGATTCCAGAACAAGCATAATGGATAACATGAGGTAACAAGACTTATTAAAGGTAGGGGGGAGTTGAAACCAGAGAGTAGAGGAGTACTGAAATGAAGGATTAACTAAAGGATTAACACCTAGAACAGCAGGAGTCCTAACTTCAAGAATTCAAGGTGAACAACAACCCAATCCTTGCTCTCAAGTATTTTACTATGTAAAGGGGAAATATACAGGAGCTAAATTCAAAATATTAACAACCAGCGCATCTCAAACAATGATAGTTGTAAATAGACACAAGCTTTAGCTAGTGAAAAATTCTGTTAGCTTCTTGCCGATAGAAGTGTTAATCCATTAGTTTCTTGACCACTGGGAAGTCTGGGATAGAGCCAAGGAGAAGAGCTGGGATGGCAGGATATCCAAGAATGTTGAAATGGCATTGTGACACTAGATATTTAACAATCTTTATGGAAGTATTTAAATATTATAACAACTAATAGAGTGAATAGACCACAGTTTGTTTATCCATTCATCTGTTGATGGACACCTGGGTTGTTTCCAACTTTTGGCAATGGTGAATAATGTGGCTATGAACATCGGTGTGCAGATGTCTGTTCGTGTCACTGCTCTCAGTTCTTCTGGGTATATACCAGTAGTGGCATTGCAGGGTCACATGGCAAGTCTATATTCAAGTTCTTTAGGAACTATTCACACAATGGAATATTATGCAGCTGTAAGAAGAAATGAAGTCATAAAGCATATGACAACATGGATGAACCTGGAGGACACTATGTTGAGTGAAGCAAGCCAGACACAAAAGGACAAATGCTGTATGAATGCATTACTATGAACCAAATATATTGTGTAATATATTGTTTGATTCAAAAAAAATTTACATGTATTCATTACATTTAATTGAGAAATGTATATATTTATTCATCTGTGTTTACTTTTTAGTTTTTAATTGTTTGTTTTCAATTATTAAATGTACAAAATAAAGTTAAAAACAACAACAACAACAACTATTAGAGTTATATTAGGGCTTACCGAGCACTGGAGAATAGACACGCAGAGAATGACAATACATAAAGATTCATGAATCATAAAGTGAGCTAAAAAGAGATTAAAATATTGAGTTTTCCTTAAGGTTAGTTTTCATGGAGGAAATAACACTTCACGTTGATCTTGAAGGAATAAGTGTTTGACATGTAGGAAGTGGAGTAAGAATTTTCCAGAAAGATAGAATGAATAGTGTATTTACGTGTGGTATGAAATAGTGTGAATGTGTAGGAAATCACTAATTGCTTTGCTCAAATGGATTGTAGGCTGCAAGGAGATAATGCCAATTAATGGTATTAGAGAAGTAATTAGGGGAATTGATTTGTCGAAAGTCAAATAACTAGTATGTGAAAAAGTGATTATTTAAAACCTAGATCTCTCTGGCTTTGAAAATAAAAGTTTTCTCACTATACTTCTGATTTTGATACCTCTTTTTTTGAGGTAGAACACTTTTTCAAATGAAATCTTATGCAGAAGGTATATAATATATAATGTGCTTTGGTTGAAGCAAGAGCTATGATTATGTGTATGAAAGCCTGAAATGTACCTCTCTGGTGAAATCCATTGCTCTACTCACAATCCATTTCCCCCCAACACACACATGGCATAGGCAATTTTTATGGGAATCCAGAAGATAGTGACTAATTCATTTGGGAGAAATCAGAGAAAGATTCATAAGGGAGATGACATTTCAACTGGGCCTTGAAGGAGAAACAGATATTTACAGTGCACAGAAGAGAGGAGTGGGACTGCAGAAGGGATGGGGTGAGGCAGGAAATAATGATTCTAAAAGAATAGTTTGGGTCTATATTTTGATGAGGAACTTGAGCATTAACCTGTGAGGAATAGGGAGTCATTAATAGATTTTCAGCAGGAGAATGTCAGGAGAAAATTTGCATTTCGTTTTAAAATTTTTTTAATTTAATGAATTTTTAAATTTTTAAATATTTTCTATTTTTTAAAAGATACTTAGATTACATAAATGTTACACAGAAAATATAGGGATTCCCATATGCCCCAATTCCCACACCTTCCACAACCTTCCACATAAACATCTTTCATTAGTGTGGCACATCAACTGCAATGGATAAACACATCCTAGGGCTTTGTCATTAAGCAAGGACCATAGTTCATATTGTAGACGACACTCTATCCTACACAGTTCTGCATGTTATATGATGATATAAAATGGTCTAAATCAGTCGTTGCACTGTCACTCAGGACAATTCCCAAGTCCTGAAAAAGTCCCTGCAGTACAACTGCTTTTCCCTCTCCCTGCCCTCAGAGTGTCCAGTGGCCACTGACCCCACATTAATGTTGTAATTTCTTCCATTGCTTGAGTCACAATATGCCTATAAGAGAATACCAGGAAGTCCACTCTAGTCCATAGCTCTTCCCCCAATCCTGAGGAGTCTGGGATGGTGATGTCCACTCTACCTCCAATTGACAGGGGGCTTATATCCCTTGGATACGATAGATGGGATTCATCCTATCTTATCTACCTGCAGCTGCAGGCTCTCTCCATTCCCTGGGATGGCCGTTGCCTATCATCATCTACCCGTCAATTGTCCTGTGTGAATACATTGAGTGGTAGAGTAGGAGTTGCAGCCCACTGAGATTCCGGGCCCAGTTGGCACATGGACATCCCAAAGACTCCAGTCTCTGGATGTACACTTACAAACTCCAGCACCAAGTATAGGTTTGAATAGAAGGGACAGATGAACCATGTGCAGGGAAGACATAGTTGAGTCCAACTCTGTCACTCTCAGGAGCATAAACTCCAAAGAAGGGCCCACTGGAAAGGCACCAAACTCCGGAGCTATCTGCCCTGACATAGGAACTGGGTGTCTTCAGAGGCCTTAGGAGCCCCTCTATTTGGGGTGATATCCACATCGGAAGTCTAAGAGGTCCCACTGAGATGTCTGTAAGCATTACCTCTGGAATGACCTCCTGACACACTTGGAAGTCTCTTAGCCATATGAACTCATTTGTATTTACCTTTTCCCCCTTTTATTTGAGGTATTTTTCCAGTCACAATGCCGGATGGCATGTGGTAGCAATCCCTTGGTGCCAGGGAGTCTCATACCCAGAAGTCATGTCCCATGCTCGGAGGAAGGTAATGCATTCACATGCTGTGTTTGGCTTAGAGAGAGGCCACATTTGAGCAACAAGGAGGCTCTCAGGAGGCAACCTTTAGGTACCTCATAACAATAGGCTAAGTTTCAATTTCAAGAGCAAAGACTCATAAGGCTAGTCATCAATAACAAGGGCCCATCAGTGGATCATTCTCCTTTGCCAGACACTACCCCTGCACTTGGGGGTCTGTTGCTGCTCCTATAGAGAATGTGGAAGAGCTCTCCAGGATGGGAATTAAGTATTCTTTCATTTATTGAGTGATTCTCCACCCACTTTCACAATGCCCCATGAACATTTGAACAATTTTATATACCCTTATATGTATGTTCAGGTGAACTTCCTCCCATGCAACCCCCCTCCCTGACAGCTGCCACCAACAATCCTTTCCCACCCCAGTTGTAACACTTCTGTGATCCAAAGCTTCTTAAAAGATGAAGGCAATACAATAGCCAAATACAATTTATTAGGAAAATGAAATCAACACACACCACTCAGAACTGAGTGGGAGAGAGTGTGGTCTACAGTGTGAACTGTGGTCTATGGTTGGTGGCAAGGCTCCAGGATGTGTAAGTTCATTGAGGGTGGTGGGCCACACTGTGGGAGATGTTTGTGTGGGATGTGATGGGAGGTGTGGGAGGTGGGCAACATGGGAATCCCAGTGGGTTCCGTGTAATATTTTGGGTAATCTAAGCACCTCTTAAAATATATGTATATATATATATAAACAAAAAAAAATAATAATGATAATTTTAAATGTAAGGGATAAAATACATAATTTTTTAAAAAAATCTAAAAATAAAATAACAGATTGGGATATTTAAAAAATGAAAAAAATATTTAAAAAATTAAAAAATATTTTTTTTGACAGTTTGCCTTTTGTCACCACAATATCTGATGTCCAGTCTGTACTTGGGCAACTTCCCCATCTCATTCCCCAGTGTCTCACTATTTTTCATTTTGTTTTCAAAGAAGTTTTAGGTCACAGCAAAGTCACACACAGAATACAAGATACTCTCATATATCCAACCTCCTCCCCCTTTCCTTCCCCCCATATTAATACCTTTTTATATGTTATATCTGATATACAAATAGTGGAACATAGCTACTAATCATTATCAATGGTTTACAGTATGGTTTAAATTTTAGACAGTACACTTATATAAATTTGATGATATTTACCATGTCCTGTATCCATCACTGTAAGGTAATGAAGAACATTTCCACTGACCAATAAATAGTCCCTGTTTGACCTATTCTGTTCCTCCCAACCCATCCCCCAGGGCTCATGACGACCCCCTGACTTGACTAGTTGGATGACAAGATTCATAGTTACATGCAACAAGAAGTCTTGACACACTGGTTTGATCTCCTTTATTAGGAACCACCTTTGCTATTGAGAGACCCCTGCCTGGATATTTCTGAATATATCAGTCCTCCCAAAAATTAGAGTCCAACTCCTTCCCACTCATTATGTGGGTCTCTACCCATTGATACAACACATTATGACAGACTGAACACTCACACATGCCATAAACCCTGCTCCAGGTGTGCCCTGTCCCGAATGTGCCTCAACAAATACCCTAAGCCAGTGACCGTTCCTTGTCATATTACCATAAGGGCATTCCCACCTCTGTACTTTCAACCTCATACCCACAAATCCCAAGTGTTCACCTGGATCCTCTCCCAATTCTCCCCTTAGTACCCTGGGTCTTCTAACCCACCCTTCCCAAACTACCTACCTGTCAACCCTGCACCCTCTAACCCAATGATATCACTACCCTTCTGTCCTATATCTTCAAAAGGCAACTAAACTCATTTGGTATCATTTTACCATAGATTGTGTCCATATGAGTGATGGCTCACAACCTTCTCTTCTCTTTCTATCCCTTGTTAACCTATTTTTCAGACAATGGTTCTCAGAGACTGCTCATTTTCCTCAATCAAATCAGTGAGGTCATATACTGTTCATCCTTCAATGCCTGGTTTGCTTCACTCAACACAAGGTCTTCAAGATTCATCCATGTTATCCCATGTGTTAGCACTTTATTCCTTCTTACAGCTGAGTGAAATTACATTGTATGTATTTACCACAATTTGTTTATCCATTAATCTGTTGATGGGCACCTCAGTTGATTTCAACTTTTGGCAATAGTGAACAATGCTGCTATGAACATGGTGTGCATCTGTCTGTTCATGTCTTTACTTTCAATCCTTCTGGATATATACCCAGCAGTGGAATCACTGGATCATACGGAAGATCTATTTTTCATTTTCTGAGGAACCGCCAAACTGTCCTCCACAGTGGCTGGACCATTCCACAATCCCACCAGCAGTGGATGAGGATTCCTATTCCTCCACATCCTCTCCAACACTTACAGATGCTATTTTTTTAATAGTTACCATTCTGATGGGTGTAAGATGGTATCTCATTGAAGTTTTGATTTGCATTTCCCTAATAGCTAGCAATGTTTACCATTTTTTCATGTGCCTTATAGCCATTTGTATTTCTTCCTTGAAGAAGTGTCTTTTCAGGTCACTTGCTCATTTTTTAAATGGGTTGTTTGTCTTTTTATTTTGGAGGTGTAGGATTTCTTTATATATGCAGGATATTGGGCTCCTATCAGATATATGGTTGCAAAATATTTTCTCTCATTGGGTAGGCTGCCTTTTTATTTTCTTAATAATGTCCTTTGAGGTGCAGAAGTTTTTAATTTTGAGGAGATCCCATTTATCTATTTTTTCTCTTGCTGCTCATGCTTTGGCTGTGAAATTCATGAAACCATTTCCTATTACAAGGTCCTGTAGATGCTTTCCTACATTATCTACCAAGGTGTTTATGGTTTTGGCTCTTATATTTAGATCTTTGATCCATCTTGAGTTGATTTTTGTATAAGGTGTGAGATGGTATTCTTCTCTCATTCTTTTGGATATGGATATCCAGTTCTCCAAGCACCACTTTTTAACGAGGCCATTCTCTCCCAATTGAGTGGGCTTGATGGCCTTGTCGAATATCAAATGACTGTATAAGTGAGGATCTATATCAGAACTCTCAATTCAGTTCCTTTAGTCAGTATGTCTATCCTTGTGCCAATACCATGCAGTTTTGACCACTGTAGTTTTGTAGTATGTTTTAAGTCAAGTAGTGTGATACCTCCAACTTCATTTTTCTTTTTCAGTATGTCCTTGGTGATCCGGGGCCTCTTACCCTTCCAAATAAATTTTGTAGTTAGTTTTTCCAATTCATTTAAAAAATACATTGGTGATTTTTATTGGGATTGCATTAAATCTGTAGATTAGTTTGGGTAGGATAGACAGACATTATGATGATATTAAGTCTTCCTATCCATGAACAGGGAATATTCTTCCATTTATTTAAGTCTTCTTTGATTTCCTTTAACAGTGTTATGTAGTTTTCTGTATATAAGTCCTGTACCTCTTTAGTTAAATTTATTCCTAGGTATTTGATTCTTTTAGTTACTATTAGAAATTGTATTTTTTTCTTGATTTCCTCCTCAGATTGCTCATTATTGGTGTACAGAAATGCTACCAATTTTTGAGCAATGAAATTATAGCCTGGGACTTTACTGAACACCTTCATAAGTTCTAGAAGCTTGGTTGTAGATTTCTAAGGACTTTTTTACTTCTTCTTTTCCAATTTGAATGCATTTTTTATCTTTTTCTTACATCAGCGGTCGAGCAATTACTTCTAAGACAATGTTAAATAAGAGTGGCAATAGTGGGCATCCTTGTCTTTTTCCTGATCTCAGAGGGAAGGCTTTTAGGATTTCACCATTGAAGATGAATACAGCTTTGTGTTTTTTCCTATAAACCCATTATCATGTTCAGAAAGTTTCCTTCTATTCCTATCTTTTGCAGTGTTTTCATCAGGAAAGGGTGCTGTATTTTGTCGAATGTGTTTTCTGCATCTATAGAGATGATCATGAGATTTTTGTCTTTTGATCTGTTTATGTGGTGTATTACATTGTTTGATTTTCTTATGTTGAACCATCCTTGCATACCCGGGATGAAACCTACTTGGTCATGGTGTATAATTTTTTTGATATGTTGTTGAATGCAATTAGCAAGTAGTTTGTTGAGGATTTTAGTATCTAGGTTCATTAGAGAGATTAGTCTGTCATTTTCCTTCCTGTGGCATCTGTGTTTGGCTTTGGTATTAAGGTAATTTTGGCATCATAGAATGAGTTAGGCAATATTCTTTCTACTTCTATTTTTTGGAAGAGCTTAAGCAGGATTGGTGTTAGCTCTTTCCAGAATGTTGGTGAAGCCATCTGATCCTGTGCTCTTCTTAGTTGGGAGGTTTTTGATGAATGAGTCTATCTCTTTACTTGTAATTGGACTGTTGAGTTAATCAATTTCTTCTTTTGTCAATGTAGGCTGCTTGTGTGTTTCTAGGAATTTGTCCATTTCCTCTAAATTATCATTCTTTTTGGCATATAATATTTGAAATTATACTCTTATGATTCTCTTTATTTCTGTTGGGTCAGTATTGACATCCCCTTTCTCATTCCTTATTTTGTGCATTTCCATCTGCTCTCTCTTTTTCTTTGTTAGTCTGGCTAAGGGTTTGTCAATTTTATTGATTTTCGTGGAAGAACTAGCTTTTGGTTTTGTTTATTTTTCTAGTGCTTTTTATTTTCTATTTCATTTAGTTCTGCTCTAATCTTTGTTATTTCCTTCTTTCTACTGTCTTTGGTGTTAGTTTGTTGTTGTTTTTCCAATTCCTCCAGGTGTGCAGTTAGGTGTTCAATTTTAGCTCTTTCTTCTTTTTAAATATATGTATTTATGGCTATGAATTTCCCTCTCAGTAGAGCTTTGGCTGCATCCCATAGGTTTTTGCTATGTTGTGTTGTCATTTTCATTCATTTCAAGGTAGTTAGTGCTTTTTTTTTTTTGATATTTCCTCCTTGACACACTGTTTGTCTAAGAATGTGTTGTTTAACTTCCATATCTTTGTGCCTAATCTGGTTATCTGGTCCTTAGTGATTTAAAATTTCATTCCATTGTGGTCAGAGAAATTACTTTGTATAATCTCAATCATTCTGAATTCATTGAGATTTGTTCTGTGGCCTAGCATGTGGTTTATCTTGGAGTATGATCTATGTGCACCTGAGAAGAATGTATAACCACTCTATTTGGTATAGCATTCTATATATGTCTATTATGCCCAGCTCCCCTAATTATTCAGAGTCATTGTTTCTTTATTGATTCTCTGTCTAGATATCCTGTCTAATGGTGATAATAATGTATTGATATTCCCCACTATAATTGTAGAGGCATTTATATCTACACTTAGTCTTTCCAGTGTTTGCCTCGTGTATTTGAGGCTCCCTGATTAGGTGCATAAATGTTTATGATTGTTCTTTCTTCTTGAACGGTTACCCCTTTTACTAAAATATAGTGTCCATGTTTGTCTCTTACAAAAGTTTTGAATTTAAAGTCTATTTTATGTGATATTATTTTTTGTTATTATTTGTTGTAAAATTGTTTTCCAGCCATTCACTTTTTGGCCTCCTTGAATCTGTGGGTCTAAGATGGATTTCTTGTAGACAACATTTAGATGGGTCATATTTCCTTAACCATTCTGCCAATCTCTGTCTGCTGACTGGTGAGTTTAATCCATTAACATCGAGTGTTATTACTCTCAATGAATTTCTTACATCAGCCATATTTTCTTTGGGATTATATATGTCATATGTTGTTTTTTTTCCTCTTTTTGTCTTTTTAGTTGTTCTTACACTCTCTTCCAACTTTCTGTCTCTTTTTTTCCCCTTTCAACCTGTAGAACTTCTTTTAGCATTTCTTGAAGTGCAGGTTTATTATTGGCATACTCTTTTAATTTCTGTTTATCTGTGGATGTTTTTAGCTCTCCATCATTTTTGAATGCCAGCTTTGCTGGATAGAGAATTCATGGCTGGAATTTTTTTGCTTTTAGTACCTTGACTATGTCATACCACTGTCTTCTTGCTTCCATGGTTTCAGATGAGAAATCAGCACCTGATATTATTGAGCTTCCCTTGTATGTGATGGTTCTCTTTTCTCTTGCTGCCTTGAGTATTGTCTCTTTGTCTTGAGCATTGGACATTTTGAAAAGTATGTGTCTTGGAATTGGCCTGTTGGGATTTATACTGTTTTGGGTGCGCTGTGTGTCCTGGACATTTACATCCATCTCCCTCAATAGGGTTGGAAATTTTTCAGCAATTATTTACTTCAACACTCCTTCTGTTCCCTTTTCCTTCTCTTCTCCCTCTGGAATGCCTATAATATGTATGTTTGTGCATTTTGTGTTGTCAGTTAAATCCGTAAGTCCCTGCTGTTTTTTTCCTATCTTTTTATCTATCTGTACTACTATTTGTTTGATTTCAGATGTACTGTCTTCCACATCACTAATTCTTTCTCTGCCTGTTAAAATTGGCTGTTATGTGTGTCCAGTGTCTTTTTAATTTCATGGATTGTGCCATTCATCACCATCATATCTGTTATCTTTTTATGTATGTTTACAATTTCTTCCATATGTTCTCCCGGTGTCTTCTTAATATCCTTTATCTCTTCCTTCACTTCATTAGGTTGGTCCATGATATTTGTTTGGACAGCTTTGATTAGTTATTTGATGTTCTGCATCTCTTTCTGGTTTTTAGTGTGTTCATTGGACTGGTCCATGTCTTCCTGTTTCTCAGTATGGTTTGTAATTTTTTGTTGGTATCTGGTCATCATTTTATCTTGATGGGTTTATTCAGTTGATTAACTTCCCTCTCTGCTCTAGACATTTTATTAGCTGGTGGTTTTGTGTGTGTGTTAAGTTTTCTCTTTGACACTTTGTTCTTCTTCTTCTATTTCCATGCTGTTTCCTGTGTTCTCTTGAAAGAAAAAGATTAGGGCCAGAAAAATTGAAAGAAGTAAGAAAGGAAAAAGGATAATAGTAATAATAATAAAAGTTAGACTAGGGGCCATAAAAGAATTGGTAAAATAAATATTTCACTCATATAAGCAGTGTAGTGTAATTGGAAAAAAAAATGGAGTACCTACAATGGAATGCAAACCAAATAGAGAAAAATATATAGAATGGTTTATAAGGCCAGAATGATGATGATGAGAGAGAAAGAGTAATAAAAGACTGAAAGGAAAAAGTTAATTAAAAAAAGAAAATGGAATAGACAAGGTAGAAATTGAAACCAGTAAAGTTGAGGTCTAATGAAAAAAGGTGGAGTGTAAGAACCACAACAGAAAACAAAAGATAGAAAGATGAAAGAAGGAAATGAGATAGCATTGGTAGACAAAATCAATATACACAGAAACAGGGAAATCAAGGAAGAAGAAGCATAGCAAAGAAGAAACAAGCTAGCACGTAATTTAAAAGGGGGTGAGGGAGAGGAAAGAAATGCAAGAAACAAACAAACAAACACACAAGCAAGCAGTCAAACAAAACTAAGGAAGAACAGCATTCCTTCTTGGACCCTTGTGGAGCCTCTTGTTTTGCCTGTGTTCATCAATCAATTGCCCTGCAGGCTTCTTTCTGCAGGTTTTGAGGTGGATTTTAGCAAGTAAACCAAGTTAAATTTTTTTTTTAAGTAGACTTTTTTTTTTTGAGAAATAAGGGACACAAAAGAAGTTAGTACAAAAATATTGTCTACATTTTCCCTGTCCTATGATGTCTTCTGGTTGCTAGATATCCCAGTGAATCACTACTCTTAGAGGAGCCAGGAATCGAACTAGGGACATCATATATTCAAGGCAGAAATTCCTTCACTGAGTTTACTTATTAACTGGGTCAATTAGCTCTTCAGAAAGCTATTTAGTCACTTTCATCTTGGAATGCTTTACTCTCTTGTGGCAGCAGAATTCAGCAGGCTGTATGAGCAGATCCCCCTCCCCTCTCCTGGTCAGGTTGAGTTCCCTTTTGAAATTCAAATGGGACCCTGATGACTAAGTTCACCACACTGAAATGGTTTACAAACCTCTTCTAGACCACCCCCTCCTCCCAGAGGACTCTAAAGAGGCTTGTGGAGACTTACTCAGTACTAACCACTGCCTGACTCCTTTAGGGGCGTTGAATTCTGATAGTCCTCAGCACAAAACTATGAAATTGGCTGAGTCCGCCCTCTCTCAAGCCAAGCCTCTGTATCCCAGGGCAGTTAGTAAATCAGGCTTCCTCAGCAGATTCACCTCTCCCCTCAGATTGGTGACACTTTAAGCCAGGTGGTGTGCTCTCCACAGCTCTAAGTGGGTCCAGGCAACCAAACCCACAGAAAGGAAACCCCTCTCCACCCTTTGCAAGAACCCTTCCACTCTTGGAGAATGCTCCCTCTCGCTGGGTTGCTGGCGGGATTCCGGGCTCACCCTAGCCCTTTGCTCTGAGGGTGGGGCTTAGCCATCCACATCTGTGATTTCCAGCTCGGGGCTAAAGACTCATGGTTTTATCTTGAGCAATCTGTCTCCCTGTTCAGCTCCTTCCAGATTGATGCTGCAAAGGCTTTCGCTCCATGGGCTCCCAGAACAGCTCACTTGGGCTTGATCCTGTCCCCAATCAGCTGTCTTTTGCGAGAGAGATGGTGAGTACCCACTTAAACTTATGTCATCTCTGTCCCTCCTTCAAAGCCTTCTGAAAATCTGCATTTTAGATAGATGTTTCTCACATTAGTTTGTGGAGTGGAGTAGAGGAGTATAGAGATCAGAGGAATGTAGGTTATTTAAGAGTTAGTTGTCTCAAAAAGATACTAGATAGGTCTAAAATTATTCTTCTCATGATTAGATGGGTCACCCTTCTGAATGGAGGAAGTGTTTTAGTGTTATCTGTTCATTAAATATTAAGGTCTGGACATTATAATTATCAGTAAAATAGATCAACTGCTGAAGTTTATCACAGGGCAAAATTAAAGTTTGAGATTTTGCATACTAATTTGGCAGTCTTTTCTTTGTTGTCTTTAGTCATATTATTCATAATATTTAAAAGGCTTCCACTTACTGTGTGATCTTTTCCTTTGCTTTGTAATGGGCATCTTAGGAAACAAAAATTCACCAAAACCATGCAGGCTTCTATGATGCACATTGTATTAGTCTGCCAAAAGGATGAAAGTACCAGAAATTTGTTGACATTTATAAAGGGTATTTATTTGAAGTGAAAGCTTACAGTTACAAGGTCCTAAAAATCCAACTCAAGGTTGATCTCTCAACAAAGTGAGTTCTCACATGTTTAAGCATGATGGTCACTGATCTCTGCCTGGTCTCTCCTCTGTAGCTTATCAGGCAAAAAGCTTATCTTTCCCCAGGGTTTAGCTATTTGAGATTTCTCCTTTCTGTCACATGACAAAGCTCTTTCCTCTGGCATCTATGGAGCCCTCTCTCTTCCTCTGTGTCTTTTTTTTTTTTAAACTTTATTTTGTACATTTAATAATTGAAAATATAAACAATTAAAAACTAAAAAGTAAACACAGGTGAATAAATATATATATTTCTCAATTAAATGTAATGGATACATGAATTTTTTTTTTGAATCAAACAATATATTACACAATATATTTGGTTCATAGTAACGCATTCATGCAGTATTTGTCCTTTAAGTGCCCATTTATGTAAGCCCACCAAGGGAGTGGGAATTCAACCTAAGTCTCACTTTACTAGTGTGGCCAAATCAGGTAATTTAATTAAGGACCTTTCAACTGAATCCAAAATAATCAAAGGATATCACATCCAGAGTAGATTAGTTAACAAACATAATTTTTCTCTTTTTGGGATTCATAAATAATCTCAAACTGCCACAAACATCTTTATTGTTTCCCTTCAGAGTGTTCCACAACATCACTAGATATAATATGCACAGCTTCCTCTGTGCTGAAGAACACTTTAGAGCCATTTCCCATAAAGCAGAGGATGAATCTGAAGGACAGAGACAAAATACATTTTAATATATTATTTATTATATATTTTAGATATATAAAACAATCCAACATATATATTATGATATTGTTCTCATATTATTTTCATTGAAATTAATTGTAGCTATTGTTACTTTAGTCTATTACATTATGCTATATTATCAGAATACTGTACTTGGTTAAATATTTGTGCTCAAAATTATTTTTAGAGTTTATATTTTCTAATTAATGTAAAAAGAAAGACATCAAGTGTGAAATTTTCTTTACTTTGCTGAATAATTTGCTTTAAAAATATTCAGCCACAGAGAATTTTGTGGCAGACAATGCCATGGGTTTTTCCTGCCTTCTAAATTGAGTTGTAGAGAAAACAGAATAAATTTAAATATTTACCAGTAGGGCTGATTTGTTGGGAATCATTCCACTCTTAAGTTCATTTGCTCAAATCAGACTTATGTGAATTAAACATATGACAGGGCTGTAAATGAAAACAAAAAGAGATTCTAGTAAAGAGCCTTTAACAGCTTAAAATTATGCTCTTTGCATTTTGTGGTGCAAGGGGTGACTTCTTTATAAAAGCTTTTGACCACAAGATAATGGTACTATTTCTTTCCTCTCCATCTTCCACTAGCCAATTTTGATCTATTTGGGATTGGACTGAAACTATTTAGTATCATCTCTTATTTCTGGCATTTTTCCTTATATGCAAAATGCCCCAATTATTTTTGTATTTTTTTTATATTTTTATATGAATGTTACAAGTTAATCTGTTTAAACACATTAATAACTACAGGAACAATAAATCTACTTCTGTCCATGATTTTTCCCCCATTATTTTTTTTATTACCTTACTTTTATTTATTATTATTTTATGTTTTTATTATTTTTATTTTTATTTTGACTTTGTTTTGGGGCAGGTTTTGGATTGCAGAAGGATCACAACTGTGGCAGGGATTTGGGATGATGTCCACTGTGCTTCAGGGTGAGAGGGGACTTAGATATTATCAGGCAGAGAAAAGGTATTGTTTGGCTTGCAGTTGAAGATACTTTTTGTTTTGGGGATGGAGCATTTCCATCATTATTGTTTTGTTAGTTGTCCAAAGCAAGCCTGAAGTACTGGAGAGTAGTAATTGACCACAACTGTGTGGGGTTTCAAGGCTCAACCAGCATATGAATAATCTAAAGATTTAAGTTTCTGAGAAATATGTTTAAAACGTACATTAAAAATTATAAATTCAAATAAAAGGAGTAGAAGAATCATGATTAGGGGTATTATAAATGAGTATAACTCATTGTTATATTGGGGAAATAGATTTTCATATATTCCCAGATAGGGCCTGCCAAAGAGGTGTTGATTTCATGAGGATCTATGGCTTGCCTATGGTGTTCAGATATCCCTAAAATATCCAGGAACACTTTTATTTGAGGCTTTGTTTGTTGTGGCAGTTTGTGAAATCTGCCTGAGACCTGCATAATCATAACCTCCAGAATGACATCCTGACTCACTTTAAAATCACTTAGCTATGAAACTCTGTTTTATTTAATATTTCCCCCTTCTAGTCCATGTCTTTTTTCCAAATTATCACTGATTCACATTTAGTTATAATCCCTTGGTGCCAGGGAGGCTCATCCATGTTAGTCATATCCCATATTGGGGGAAAGGTTGTGTGTTCATTTGCAGAATTTGCATAATACTCTGATTTTGAAAGCCCTTTCTCTTGGGGTGTTAGAATTTTTCATGTCTCATTTACATAGACATGAATACTCATGTCATCAGTTGATCATGTTATCTTTATGCTGGTGAGAATGTAGAAAACTTGGAATGTAAACTTTTCCTCTTCCATGTTTCCCTTCTTTCCTTCCTCATCTATGCTTCTTTCATTTTCTCCATTTTCCCTTCTTCAATAGTTCTGTTCTCCCTAGTCAGTAAAAGCAGGAGTTTGATGTGATGAGAGTGTTGTGGAAATGGACATATCCAATTTATTTTCTCCACTCTGAGCTGTCCTATATGTGATAGCAATACAAGTTGCTGAGATGTGAAAATGCACAATTATTTTCAATAAATTATGGGTATGCTGGAGCTGGCTCTTAATGGCTCACAAGAACTGATTGTTAAATTTTCAAGAACTGTTTGAGGGGGATATTAAGCACAGTCATTGTTAAAAATTAAATTATATAAATTTACATTTAAATAAATTATAATAAAAACTAAGTTAATACATATCCAAACTCATCACTTCTTAATTATTTTATTACATTTCTGATTATTTATTCTCCTGAAATTATTTATATTTATTGTACCTGCTTAGTGAGAATACTATATAATTGTGTGCCACTGTACATTTCTTCCTAACTTTGCCTTCAGGGGTATCACATTAGTAGCTTGAAACTGACCATAGTGGGAGTATTTACACCACAGAAATTGGCAAGCACTACGAATCAGGCTGTGCTTTGTTGTTTTGTTGATTCTTTAACCAAGGACAAGACAAATTAAAGCACATGGGCCAAACTAGCCTTCCATCAGTTTTTTTAAATGAAGTTTTAGTGTAACATAGCCATGCTCATTTGACTACACGTCATCATAAGTGGCCTTCCTGCTATAATGGCAGACCTAAGTAGTTGCAGCAGAAACTCTATGGCAAGCAATGCCCAAAATATTTATTATCTGGCTGTCCACAAAAAGTTTGTCCAGTTCTGGTCTAAAGTTTAGAAAATGTTGGAGAAAATTTTAATAATACTGATTAAATTTACAAGTGTCAAGTGTCTGTGGTCATTACATTATGAATAACAAAAAAAGTGAGGAAAATTCTTTCTATATTTGAAAACTATTATCCAACTGAGCAAATAAGTCATTTAAGTCATTGATGAATGATAAAGTTCTGAAATATGTCTGTTATATCACTTTTGTGTTACTTATTAACATGAATAAAAACAGCATCTAATATTTATGCCAGAACTACTCTTGTTTGCCTTTTGCAACCATAGTTTGTCTATGAATACAAAAGTTTGGTAAAAATCAACCAAAGCAGTATCCAAGAATCAATTGGCTATTTGGCTTTTACAATAAAAAGTCTTGAGTATGTCTTAGTTTTCAGGCTGCTATGATAAATACCACCCAACAGGTTGGCTTTACAACAGGAATTTATTGGCTCACAATTTCAGAGGTGAGAAGTCTTGCTTCCTCTAGGGTTGGTATCATTCTGATTAGCTGGTAATCTTTGAGCTCCTTGGCTGACCCATCATGTGGAGATATCCTCACCCTTCTTTCTAGGTTCTCACTGACTTTTTGCTTCCTGCTCCTCCCAATCAATTTCTCTTTATTAGGCCTCCAATTAAGACATATCCTGATTTAGTTGACCATAGCTTAACAAAAAAAAATACCTTCTTCAAAAGGTCCTTTTTACAATGGGTTCACACCCTCAGGAATAGGATTAATATTAGTATTTTTCTGTGGTACTTAGTTAAATCAACCATTGTGTATTTTATTATTATTTGTAAATTGCATGATATAGAACATTTGTATCAGAAAAATTTATAATTAATGTATATATATGCACACACATATATATCCATATGTGTATATATGAGCATTCAATTTTTTAGAGACCTGATTGGTAAACATTTACCAGCAAAGCATGGGATATTAAACAGAACATACCATTTGTATTGAAGAATAATGCAAATAAAGGTATACATTAATACTGCATATATTTGTACCGCTTTTGAATATAGCTGGATTAAAAACTCTGAGGGTAGGAATCTTCTATATCTCTGATGTCGTACAGACCCTAGCACAATGTTGAATACAAGGTGGCCACTCATCTGCCTGTGAATTATAAATATTGGTTCTTTCCTGAAAGGTAGCCTTTACCTTATGTTCATATAAAACTCATTTCCAAATATCTCTTTTGTGCTCCCCAACAGACTGTGAAGTACACAGGGCAGGAATTATTAGCTTTGTTTTCCAACAAATAACTTGAGACCAATGAGATTAAATAACTATCTATCTATCTATCTATCTATCTATCTATCTATCTATCTATCTATCTATCCAGCCAGCCATCATCTATCTAATCTATGGTCTTTGGACTAGCAGCATCTCATCATTTTGAAGTTTGTCAGAAATGCAGAATTTCAGGTACCATCCCAGATTCAGAAAGTGCATGTTAATAAAATTCTCAGGTGATTCTGAGGTAGATAAAACTAGAACAAAATGTTCTGAATAGAGCATTCTTACATACTGTTTCTGTAATAGAGTATGCTTTCAAATTTTAAAAATGTGGGAAACTAAGGCAATACCCCAGTTTTTTGGATCCAAGAAATAATGGAATAAAACTTCATTCCAGTATGATTTTTTTCCTTCTGGCTATATTACCTGATTTTAAATTCTCACAGCCTTTCCATGAGGCAAATAGGGTGAGCAATGATTTGCCCTTATTAATGATGAGTTAATGAATGTACAGACAACTGATTTAACCAAGTTTAAAGAGTGTGCCAATGACAGACTACTCAGGTGAACTCTTTGTATCAATTTATTTTTCCCATTATGGTCAATGAAGGAATATAGGGAGAGAAAATTCTTTGAATAAATTCAAACTGCTTATATCATCTATCTAAATATTTCAGACTCCTGAACACCTCTCAACCCAACTTCCAGCCCTCATTCCGTTCTACAAAATTCATGAAAAAGTTAGCAAAATTAAGGATTTAAGCTTGAAGGGTCTGGGTAATTTGACATGAGCCCAGTAATTATTTATTTAGGCTTTAAATTATACAAGGACATTTTACTCCCTAAAATTTCTAATTGCAAACAATGCCCAATTACCAACAATAAATCAAAATAATGGCAAATGCCTTAATTTTTAAAAATCAATAAATTCAGTGAATTTTTCATAGCAAGATTAACAATTCAATCCTCTCTTGAGGATTTATTCTTTTTGTTTACTGAAATAATGGAATAAGAGGATAATTAAACAAGTATCTTATATTCACATACAGAACAGTGCAAATGGGTAGATAATTTTCCATCTCCTGCTATATAATAATTTACTGTATATGATATTTTATTTGTTTTGAATGTTAATACGGAATCCCAGTGGGTTCTGTGTAATATTTTGGGTAATCTAAGCACCTCTTAAAATATATGTATATATATATATATAAGTAACATTTTTGTAAGCAAATACACATATATGCATATATATTTATATATCATTTTGCAAATGTTTGTATGTATTGTGAGAATTTTGATTTTTACCCACAATAAAAATAAATAAATAAAAAAAACATATTAGTTATCTTATATTGTAAATTTTCTGCTTCTCCAAGATACTCCTCCTTTTCTTCCACTCCTATTAGGTCACACAATGATACTTGTACAGGAATTTCATTAACCTTACATTTGCTAGGTGGTATCTGAGGCACAGTGAATTTTCACTGAAATTAAATTTGTCCTGATATCAGGCATATGATTAGAGTTCAGGGATCTCATGACAAATTCTTTTTTAAACAAAGAACAATAATAAGCAGAAAAATTATAATGACAGTTCTAAAAAACCACACAGAAGAACCATGAATAGATTTGCATGTACACATCTATGAATACTTTTTTAAGCTATTTTTCAGAATCTAGATGTTTTTTAAGATTTCTACATACTGATTTATGAATATTTTCATATTGCATCATTGAGCAGATATAACAAATTTATATTTCAAACAAATTATTTTAGCATAAATGTAAGTTTAGTTACTATATATGCACAATATCCCATTATTGTTACTGGATAACAGTTATTAGTTTCTTTTTTGCCCTTTAAAAAATATTGAAGTATATCACTCATACATGAATATACATAAACAATAAGTATATAGTAATAGTTGTGAACTTACAAAACAAACATACATAACATCATACAGGACTCTGATACCTCACCTTACCATCAATACCTTTCATTGTTGTGAAACATTTTTAACTAATGATTAAAGAGCATCCTCAAAATATTACTACTAACCAAAATATTCTTCCCCTAACCCACCTGATTATTATTATTATTATTATTATTATTATTATTATTATATCATTTTTACATGAATATACATTTTAAAAAGTGTAGAGTAACAGTTGTGAACTTACAAAGCAAACATGCATAACATCATACAGGGGACCCATACATCAACCCACCACCAACACCTTGCATTGTGAGACATTTGTTACAAATTATTATTTCTTAAAAATATCGTCAAAATCTTACTGCTAACTATGGTCCTTACCCTACATTTGGTGTATTTTTTCCCCAACTCACCCTATTATTATTGTTAAAATATATTTTTATGACTGAAGTTGTAAACTTATAAAACAATCATGCACACGTGCAGAATTCCCAAACAACACCCCTCTATCAACACACCACACCATGGTGGAACATTTGTTACAGATTATGAGACAATATCCTCAGATTATTACCATGTCCATAGCATACATTTGGCACACTTTTTCCATCCCCCCCCCCATTATCAGCACAATACATATTTTTGGCATCGATGCATGAATATAACATTCTGTTAACCACATTCCATAGTTCTATCCAGTTGCATTTTTCCCATGCTTCTCCACATTCCCGCCACCCTGCAATACTGATGTACGTCTGCTCTAGCTTACAAAGGACACTCTTGCATCTGTACCATCAACCACAATTCTCATCCACCTCTGGGTTTGCTGTGCTATTCAGTCCCTAGATTATACTCTAGCTTTCTGTCAATTGGCATTTACATCCCTAGACTACCATTTTCAGCCACATCCCCATTTTTATACCAGCTGTTACTCACTATAATGTATTACCATCAACTCTGTACATTTCCACATTTTTATAGCTAAGTTAATTAAAACTTAAAGATACATTAAACATCAGTAGTCCATCTCAGTCCACCTCTTATCTTCTTTAAAAATCCACCACCTACCACCAGGTCTTGAAGATATTTTCCTATATTTTCTTCTAGAAGATTTATGGCTCTTGCTTATATATTTAGATTTTTTATCCATTTTGACTTATTTTTTATAAGGTGTGAGATATCCAGTTCTCTCAGCACCATTTGTTGAATGGACTCTTCTGCTTGAGCTGGGTGGGTTTGACAGGCTAGTCAAAAATCACTTGACCATAGGTGTGCAGGTCTGTTTCTGAGCCATCAATTTGGTTCCATTGGTCTATGTGTCTGTCTTTATGCCACTTCCATGTTGTATTTTTACCACTGTAGCTTGGTAATATGGTACAAAATCTGGAAATGAGAATCCTCCAACTTTGGTTTTCCTTTCTAAGATGTTTCTGGTTATTCAGTACTCCTTACCCTTCTAAATAAGTTTGATAATCATGTTTTCCATTTATTTAAAAAAGGCTGGTGGAATTTTATCAGGATTACATTGAATCTATATATCAATATAAGTAGAATTAACATCCTAATAATATTTAGTCTTACAATTAATGAGCATGGAATGTTCTTCCAATTATTTAGGTCTTTTTGAATTTCTTTTAACAATGAGTTGTAGTTTTCTGAATACAAGTGCTTTACACCATTGATTAAGTATATTCCTGAATAATTGGGTTTTATCACTCATATTTTATTTTCACCACTCTTTTGTCACTTTGTTCCTTTTATTGATATACTATTCATTTCTAGACTCTCTTCCAGGCCTCTCTCTCCTGTCTTTTCTTTTCAGACTGTAGCACAGCCTTTAGTATTTCCTGCAATTCTGGTCACTTAGTTAAACAGTTTCTGTTTATCTTAGAATATTCTAAACTTACCCTCTATTTTGAAAGATAATCCTGCCGGATATAAGATTCTTACCTGGAAGTTTTTCTCTTACAGTATCTTAAATATACCATATCACTGTATTCTTGCCTCCATGGTTTCTGATGAGAAATTGGCACATAATCTTATTGGGTATCGCTCATATGTTATGCATTGCTTTTTTCTTGCTGCTCTAAGAATCTTTCTTTGTCTTTGGCATTTGGCCTTCTGTTTAGTATGTGTCTCAGAGTTGGTCAATTTGGATTTACTTGGATGGGAGTATGTTGTGTTCCTTGGACATGGATATCTATGTACTTCAATAGGGTTGGGAAATTTTCTACCGTTATTTCTTCAAATATTCCTTATGCCCTTTTCCCCTTCTTTTCTCCTTCTGGGACATCCATGACACGTATGTTTGCATGTCTCTTGCTGTCACTTAGTTCCTGAGACCCTGTTCAATTTTTTCCATTCTTTTCTTCATCTGTTCTTTGGTTTGTTCACTTTCAGAGGCCATTTATTCAAGCTCACCAATTCTTTCTTCTGCCTCCTCAAATCTCCTATTATATGATTCCAGGGTATTTTTTATTTCATTTATTGCACCTTTCTTTCCCATAAGATCTGCTATTTTTCTATGTATGCTTTCAAATTCTTCTTTGTGCTCCCCCAATGTCTTCTTTTTTTTTTTTTTTTTTATTATGGGTAAAAATCAAAATTCTCACAATACATACAAACATTTGTAAAATGATATATAAATATTATGCATATATGTGTATTTGTTTACAAAAATGTTATTTTTTATATATATATATACATATATTTTAAGA
>JAKSZT010054174.1:610227-646595 GCA_026826555.1 Tolypeutes matacus | reverse complement strand
GGAACCCACTGGGATTCCCATGTTGCCCACCTCCCACACCTCCCACCACATCCCACACAAACATCTCCCACAGTGTGGCCCACCAACCTCAATGAACTTACACATCCTGGAGCCTTGCCACCAACCATAGACCACAGTTCACACTGTAGACTACACTCTCTCCCACTCAGTTCTGAGTGGTGTGTGCTGATTTAAAATGGCCTACATCCATTGCCACAACAGTATTCAGGACAACCTCCAACTCCCAAAGAAGCCCCTGTATTTCAACTGCTCGTCCCCTCCCTACCCAAAAACTGTCAACTCCTTTATGTCTGGAAGCTTATCTTGTTGCTTTAACTAGGCCATATCTTCCTGTTTTTTTGGTGTGGATTGTAATTTTGTTTGGTGTCTTGGCATCTGCCTTACGAGAGTATTTATTCTGTGTGCAGTTTCACTCTTTAGTTTAGGGCTTTTTTGCCCTTTCTCCCTTGCTATTTGTTTAGTAGGAGCTTGGGATATAGTTGGTGCTGTAAGCTGTGGAGGTTCAAGCTGTCCTCATTGCCCGAGGGACTGTTGAAATGTCTCTCAATTTTCTCCTTTGCCAGGGGTTGGGACAGAACCACAGTCATGTGTAATAACCCATGTCATACAGGCCTACACTGTAGTTGCCCAGAGAGACTGATGAAGCTTCACCTCCTTTTCTCCCCTCCCTGGGGTAGGGATGGAGCTGCAGATGTGGACAGCAATCTATGCTGTGTGGGTCCAGAATGACCACAGTTGCCCTGGTAGACTTCTGACTATTCACTCTGTGCCAGTTGAGTGTACCTGTGGTTACCCAGAGAGGCTGATGCAGGGACCACCAGCTTCCACCCTGCTAGACGTGGAGCTGAAGCCTAGGCTAGGGCTGCAGGCTGAGTTGGGTGAAAGAAATCAGTCTTTAACATTACTGTGATTTTCAGTCAGCTTGGCTTCCTCTCATGCTGAGGGTGGAGTCAAAAATGGCAGCTACCATCCTCTTTCTGACTTGGGCAGGTTCAAGCTTTAGCTGTTCTTAGGGTTATATTTTAACCAGCTGAATTTACTATTCAGTATCTGAAATCGGTCCCCAACTATCATCTTTCTCCCCTGTTTTTGGGAAATGAACCTTCCAACTCCAGCCACAAAATAGCCCCTGAGATGACTTGCACTGCCAGAGTAGGATGATCACTAGCCTCTGTGGCATGGCCAGTATTTTCCTAGAGAGGCAGACAGAGGCCCCAAGCTTCATCTCTGCCAGAGGTGGGATCAGGGCTTAGGCTAGAGCTGGAATCTGACCTGTATAGAAAAAAGCCAGTCCCTACCATCACTGTGATTTTCAGTCTGCCCCGAGTCCCCTCATGCCAAGGGCAGAGTTAAAACGACAGCTACTGGCCACTTTTTGGCTTTGACAATTTCAAACTTTAGCTATTCTTAGGTTTATACTTCAGCCTATCAAATTTACTAATCAGTAGCTGAAGTTGGTTCCCAAGCATCTCTTCCTCCCCCATTTTTGGGAAGTGGAGATTACAATTCCAGCCACAGAATAGCTCCAGAGGTGGCTTGTGCCACCATTTGAGGATGGGAACCAGCCTCCATGGCATGGAGTGTTCTACTTAAGTATCTTCTCTGCAGATGGGTAGTATGCTCCATCCATTCTGTTATTTTGTTTTGTTTTGTTTTTGTTTTTTAAACAATTTATTGAAGTATATCATTCGTATATGAACATACATAAACTATAAGTGTTCAGTAAACATCGTGAACTTACAAAACAAGCATACATAACATCATACAGGGCTCCCTCACATCACCCCCCCCCACCAAACACCCCACATTGTTGTGAAACATTTGTTAACAAATCATGAAATAACATCGTCAAAGTATTACTACTAACTATACTCCGTATCTTCCTTCCCTATACATTTTTTAAAGGATTTATTTATTTACTTTTATCCATTTTTACCCATGGCCTGTTTTTGCCGTTTCTGTGTCCATTCACGGGGCAACTCTCTGTGTCTGTTTCCTGCCCTCTCTTCTCATCCCTCTCCTCCTGTCTTCACTGGGATTCAATCCTTGGAATCTCTGATGTGGGAGAGAGGTATCCTACTGCCTGTGCCACCTTAGTTTCTAGTTTTTCAGTGTGTCTCATCTTGGCTCTCCCTTGTGTTACTCTCCTGTTACATCATCATCTTGCCATGTGGCTCACAGGGCATGGTGGTACACCCACACATGGGGCCTGGCAGCATACCTGCTCACAGGGCCTGATGGCACACCCATGGATGGGGCCTGGCAGCTCACCCACATGCAGAGCCTGGTGGCGCACCCACAGATGGGGACTTGGCCCACATGCCTTCTATATTTTTCTTTTTTAAATTTTTATCCGGAGGTACCGAGCATTGAACCCAGGTCCCTCCATATGGGACAGATGCCCAACCACCCAAGCCACATCTGCTCCCCTGCTATATCTCTTAAGTTGACCAAAGATACTCACAGTTACAGTCTTTTCCCTTACAGGATGTTAATATAATAAGTCAGCCTTAGTTTATCACCAGCATTCTAAAAACCAAACCTGGGGAGAAAAACTAGGTCTGGGGACACATGCATGGTTTCTAATATAGCGAATGTTTAGCCTACCCTGATTATTACAAAATCAGGTGAGCGAGAATATTTGCATAGCCATCCATTCTTTCAAGGATGTTGCAGGATGCTCTTCTGGTCTCCTGGAGCTTCCAAACAGGTGCTCTAGATAGCTCTGGGTAATTACTAACTGCCCTGTAGCATGAGCTGATTCTAGGAGCTTCTTACTCTGCTGCTACCTTGCTGGTTGTCCAGTTTCTTTTTTTTTTTTTTTTTTTTAAAGATTTTATTCATTTATTCATTTATATCCCCCTTGCTGCTTGTGCTCACTGGGTCAGCCAACCACGCCGTGCGGGCGGGCTTGCCTTCACCAGGAGGCCCTGGGAACCGAACCCGGGGCCTCCCATATGGTAAACGGGAGCCCTACTGATTGAGCCACAGCCGCTTCCCCAGTTTCTTTTTAATATTTGAATTTTTAGAACAAATTTTTACTATTTTATTGTGATTTAAAATTCACAGTCTATTTGTCCATACTAGAAAATTTTATAGTAACAACTGATGTATGTTTATAATGACCAGCAAAAACACTTAATAATAGTTTTGAATTAAAGTAATAAAAAATATTTTTAGGAGGTAGCAGGGATTTAAGCCTGGACCTCATTAATGAAAAGCAGGTTCTCAACCACTTGAGCTATGTTCACTCACCAGAAACAATATTTTATATGTTTATTACACAGTTTTCAATTTAAGTTTTGAATTTGTTTTAAATATCCCTTTTAAATAACAATTCTTTGAATACTGGATAAGGATAAAAATGACTTAAGTGGTCAAATTACTAAAAATTTACTCATATACTGCTTGTCTCATGCTAAGCTATTAAATAAGTATTTTTCCCTAGGATTGATGCTGGTGCTGAATTTACACAACATGTATTATATATGCTGCCCTTACTAATTTTTGTTTCTATTCTTTTAATGACTAACCCTTCCTGTGAAGAAAAAGAAAAGCACATAGTCAAATTGTTCAAAGGAAATATTAGAAATGTTAGAATATGTATGTATGGGGGCACTTTCAGTACTTGGAATTGTCCTGAATGACATTGCAATGATAGATACAGGCCATTATACATCCTGCCATAACCTACAAAATTGAGAGGGAGAGACTGTAAACTACAATGTAAACTATAATCCATCCTTAGTGGCAATGCTCCAAAATGTATTCATCAATTGCAAAGAATGTACCACAGTACTGAAAGAAGTTGTTAATGTGGGGAAAAGTGGAAGGTGTGGGGAGTGGGGCATATGGGAATCCCTTATATTTTTTTATGTAACATTTTATGTAATCTAAATACCTTTAAAGGAAAAACAAAAATATATTTAAAAATACAATTTTTTGTTTATTACCTCTAAGTTCCCTCTGAGCCCCATGATTTTCATTATTAGTGATAACATCTACCAAGAACTTTCAGCTTCTTAATACTGCAAATATAATATATAATAGAATAAGTAGTGAATTTTGAAAGATGTGGATGCTAGTATTTAAAAGAGAAGAAGACAATTTGAAAAAGATTAATTGTGTTTCTTTAAATTTCAGTGATCAAGGATATATTCTAAGTCAGCCTTTCAATGCACAAAAGGAATATGTGAATGTATTATTAGAAGCAAAGTAGAGTGTTTGAGAAGCATAACGAGATACCTAGTTGCATGAGTCATATATGATTATCTCTACAATCTTAGGTCTTTATTTAGAATGACATTTGGCACTGTTCTTTAAAATAATAATTTCAAAACCCTCAAAAATGCATTGTTCTTCCTCACACAAACTCTTAAAGTAGAACTTGCTTGTGCTTGTGATATGAGGACATATTAAAGCTGAGAATCTGCAAATCCTAGGGAAAAGAGACACTAAATAACCTAATCAATGTTCCAAGGCACAGTGACAACTCAGGAGGAAGGGTCATATTGTGGGAGGTTTTATATCACTCTGCAAGTGTAGGTGGCAGTTTGCCAGCATTTTCATAGTTAAGGAGCTTGAAACTGCTTTTCATGCCATTTGAAAAGCATGACACTTTTGTTTAAGTAGAAATTCCATGTATTTCCAATACAAACATCTTCCAAAAACTGAAAAATAAAAAGTATCCAAAAAATTTCAAATTTCAAGGTTAATGCATCTTCTTTGAAAAAATACTATATGTTAATGACCATCTATAGCAGTTTGGTGTTGTTTGTGAATTCCAAAAATACATATTGGATTGTATTTTTGGACTGGTCTGTTCCTCTGTGTATATTAAATTGTATTAAATTCAGAGGTTTCACTTTTATTTGATGACATTATGACTAAGGCTTTGATTTGGCCATATCAGTAGGACATTGAATACCCATCCCCTTGGTGGGTGATGACTCACAGAAAAAATTACATGGCAGAGAAGAGAGTTTGAGTTTTGATATTGGAGCCCCAGGAAGTAAATACACAGGAGAATAACACAGAAGAATAGAGACAGCTCCATAGATACAGCAGAGGCTCTGGCAAGAGAATGAGCCTGATAGCATACAGCTGCAGCTGAGCCCAGAGAAAAATGAGCCCCAGGAGAGAGACTAGACTTATCCCAGTGTACAGCTGAGATCAGAAAAAGCTGGGACAGCAGAACCTTAAGAGGAAGAGGAAAGGTGAACTCTCACAGACATTGCCTGCAATCTTGCATCAACACGTGGCCAATGACTTTGGGTGAGACGGTACCTCTTATGGTATCTTGAGTTGGACTCTTTAGAGCCTGGTAGCTGTAAGCTTCTACCCCAAATATTTACCCTTTATAAAACCCAACAGATCTTTGGTACTTTGCATCAGCACCCCTTTGGCTGGCTAATACACCATCCATGAATTGTGTGGAAAAGTTAATGTAACTCACTTGATTTACCTTCACAAATCATTTGAACTAGTGATATTCATACTCATATTTTGATATATTTATTGTATAAGGAAAATTTTTGAAATTAGTTTCTGTGATTTCTAATTAATTTTCTGTCTTTTAATATTAAATCAAATTGAGCTATCATTATTTTTAACACAGTTCTGTAAAAGATGAAAAACACTTAAAGTATGTTGTATACAATCATATCATGTCTTACAGTATGAAAGGCATTAATTCTTTTTAGTTTAACCTAGAATAGTCAATAGATATTCTTTTTTTTTGGTTATGATAGTTTTTCAAACTTATCTGTTGAATTAACTTTGTCTATATTAACTGAAAGCCTTATGAGGACAACGATCAACCTTTAAAATGTTTTTCTTTCCATTTGATTAAAGGCCCATGTATGCCTAACCTAAAGGCTGTTTTCCCTGATAAGTCATTATCATCCAGTTCACTTTGTAACTCACCTATGCTGTTGAACACCCTATCAGATAACTTGCAAAACAGTAAAAGTTATTATCTGTCGTAAGGCAAATTTAAGATAAACAAAGATTGAAAAAGATAATGCATTCTTGACATTTATCCTGTCTGTAATAACATGGCTACTAATTTAATCAGATTTCATTTTACATAATATTTATATCATATAGAAGAAAAGTCTTCACATATTTCCTAGTTGAATATAGTTTATGGCTCTAACATTCTCCTCTAAAGACTATAAACAAGACCACTTTTTAAAGCCAAAGAACTAGTTTTCATAGTTCATCATGGCCCACCATTCTGAATAAGTTTTAGAAGCTCTACTTAGTCTTTTCAGGTTAAAATAACAGAGACAGCAGTTCTTTGATAAATCAGTGAAATATTTTATAATATTATATGATTTAAATGGTGTACATTATGAAAACATTTTGTACAATAGTGCAAATCAACAAATTGTAGCCAGAGATAGTGGTTTCTAAAACCTTTTTGATTATTGAGCCCCTTTTGCTCCTTATGAGAATAGGGTACAATTATATATGTGCGTTTGGTGGGGAGGCTTAGACAGGAGATGGTGGCAGATAGCTTTGGCTTCCTTAAAACAGTTCTTAGAAGTAGATGGAATTCAACTTTCAGAATTGGTTGCTAGGCCTTATATGACTACCATAGTGAAGCTCCAGTTTTTGAGGCCACAATTAGGGAAGGAAGTGATGATGCAGTATGATGGTGAGGCTAATGTGTTAACTCGGCCAGGTAATTGTGCCCAGTTGTTTGGTCAAACAAGCACTGGACTAATTGTAATACAAGGGCATTTATGGACTTTAGTCATCATTGAGTTTACTGAACAGATGGCTAATTACATCTACAATGAAACAGGGAGATCCAATCATTTGAATGCCTTAAAAAGGGAAGTAATTTCAGCATTCAGAGAAAAATTTCCAGCTTGTCTTTGGGCAGCCAGTGTCTCCTGGGAACTCTTCAAGGACCTTCACTGGACCTCCATCAGAACCCCTGTTTTGCAGCCTGCCTGCAGAATCTGGATTTGTGCATACCCATGGTCATGTGAAAGAATTTTATAAAGTCTCATACTATTTACAGATATCTCCTGTTGATTCTGTTTCCCTAGAGAACCCTGACTAATATAGCTTGGTACCAGAAGTAGGGTGGTTCTTGAGGAACAGAATCATAAACTTGGGATTTCTGAAGTAGTTCTTGGAGTTTTTCAGTTGGCTGCCTACTCTAGTTGGACTCAAGGATACTAATGACTCCCTATCCAATAATGAAGAGGCCACTAACAGTCCATGGCATAAGTTGGCATTGGAGATATGCAAAATATCATCACTGGATTCCCCTACTTCCATGCTTATAAGAGGCAAGCATCTGGGTGAGAGTGTTTTCAACACCTTACCAATGTTTTATGGCATCCGAAGATAAAATGATGTTGGCTGGCTCCTCCTAGATACTCTGAATGCAGTTACAAAAGAAGGAGATGAGCCAAAAGCTTTAAAGTTGCAACTTAAATACCACATTAATGATGTGATAGTTTCTATGTGTACTCTGAAAGAAAAGCTTTTTTTCATGCAGCAACAAGCTTGAGATTTCTGAAAAGCAGACTCAGACTCTCATTGCATGAGTAGCAGAGTTACAAAGGAAACTAAAATCTCAGCATTGCAGGGTGTCTATTTTCAAAGTGAAGGCATTGATTGGAGAGGATTTGAATCCTAAAGATTGGGATGGAGAAATAAGGGATGATGGTGATATTGGTGGGGACATTGGAACCCAAAATTCTGCTGGAACTTTGCCAAATAAACTTGTGATAGCCTGCCTGTGGAGACCACACAATGTCAACTTTCTATCACCCAACCTCCAGTCTGCTCCAGGGAGTCTGGGCCTCCTCTTAGCCCTGAGCCAGGTACCAGCCAATCTCAAGCATGCATAGCTGAACCTCAACCCTGCACAGAAGATTCTGCCTTCCAACCTTTGCCTGAAGAGGCTAATCTGTCTTACCAAATGGAAGTACAAAGGAATGCCCTGAGGTCAGTAGCTTGCCAGGCATTTCTAATCCTTCTTCTTACCCACCTCCACCACCCCTCTTCCCTTCAAGACCTATTACTAGACTAAAATCACAACAAGCCCCCAAAAGTAAAATACAAATTGTGACTCATGAGGAAGTATTTCATACTCTACAAGAACTGCATGAGTTTACTAACTTATATGGACAGAAATCAGGGAAATATATGTGAGAATGGATGCTAAGGGTATGGGGTGATGGCAGAAGGAATATAAAGTTGGATCAGGCTGAATTTATTGATATGGGCTCAATAAGCCAAAATTCTGGTTTCAACATTTTAGCTTGAGGGCTTAAAAAAGGGATCTAAAAGTTTGCTCAGGTGGATGACAGAAACATGGACCAAAAAATGACCTAGCGTATCTGAGGTTGGGATGCCATATTTGCCCTGGTATACAGTAGAAGAGGTAATTCAAAGGCTTAGAGAGTTTGGAATGCTAGAATAGATTTATGATTTAAGACATGCCCACCCACCCTATGAAGGTCCAGAAGACACACTTTTAAGGGACACTGTGAGGAATAGATTTGTAAGACTAATCCCATCTTCCCTGAAGAGCTCTGTGGTTGCTCTTCTCTGTAGTCCAGATATTACTGTAGGAACTACTGTAATGGAACTAGAATCTTTAAACATTAGGCGAATGATCAGGCCTTGGGAAGGTAGAAATCAAGTACCAGGAGTTAATCACCAAAGACAAGGTGGGCATGGCTACTGCAATGACAGGCAATCAAAATAATCTGAGTTGCACAGAGCTATGGTGCAGGTTATTAGATCATGGGGTACCTAGAAGTGAAATAGATGGGCAGTGTTCAAAATTCCTTCTGTATCTGTATTAGCAGAAGAATTCTAGGTTGAGTGAACAAAACACTAACTTGAATTACAGACACAGAGAATCATAAGCCCTTAATCAATTCCCAGACTTGAGACAGTTTACAGACCCAGATCCCTATGAATGAGGAGGAGGCCAGGTCCCCTTGTGGAAGGATCCTGTTATACTACCCTTCTAAAATGAAGGGTAAGCTGCTGCATCTGGCCCTTTCTATGATCAGAAAAGAGGCACACACACTGATGAAGGATATTTGTGTGGGATGTTGTGGGAAGTGTGGGAGGTGGGAACATGAGAATCCCTGTAATTTCTGTGTAATATCTAGGTAATCTAAGCACCTTTTTAATATATATATATATATATATATGAGGCACAATGTATAGTTAGTTCCTTCAGAATGTGGAGACAACACATTCTTCATTTCTGTGTTCTGCTCTGGTCCATTTACCTTTTGACCAGAAAAGCTGCTAGTTTTGATTGGAGACTAGACCAAGAGGAGGCTCTGTGACAGATCCAGGATGATGTCCAAGCTGTCCTACCATTTGGGCCAAAGGACCCACCGGATCCAACGGTGCTGGAATTTTCAGTGGCAAATAGACATGCTGTCTGGAGCCTTTGGCAAGCTCCTTTAGGAAAATCACAGCACAGATGCTTAGGATTTTAGAGCAAAGCCCTGCCATCCTCTGCAGATAACTACTCTCATTTTTAGAAAAAGCTTTTTGCCTGCTACTGGGCCTTAAGAGACTGAGCGCTTAACCATGGGCTATCAAGTTACCATGAGACCTGAGTTGCCTATCATGACCTGGGTATTGTCTCACCCACCAAACCATAAAGTTGTGTATGCATAGCAACACTCCATAATAGAGTGGGAGTGGTATATACAAGATATGGGTTGAGCAGGTCCTGAAGGCACAAGTAAGTTGCATGAGGAAGTAGCCCAAATGTCCATGGTCACCACCCCTGCCATGTTTTCTTCTCTTTCCCAGCCCACAGCTTTGGCTTCTTGGGGAAACCCTTACAATCAGTTGACTGAGGAAGAGAAAACACAGGCCTGGTTTACAGATGGTTCTGCATGAAATGCAGGTACCCTCCAAATGTGGATAACTGCAGCACTGCAGCCCCTTTCTGGAAGATCCCAGAAGGACATTGTTGAGGAGAAATCTTCCCAATGGCAGAACTTTGACCAGTGCCCTGGTGGTTCATTTTGATTTGAAGAAGAGATGGCCAGACATGCATTTGCATGGTGATTCATGGGCTGTTGCCAATGGTTTGGATGGATGGTCAGGGACTTGGAAGGAATATGTTTGGAAAATTGATGACAAAGATATCTCAGGAAGAAGAATGTGGGCAGACATTTCTGAGTGGGCAAAAACATGAAAATATTTTTGTCCCATGTGAAAGCTCACCAGAGGGTGACATCATCAGATGAAAATTTTATTAATCAAATGCTCCGTGGCTAATGCTCAGCCTCTTTTCCCAACCACTCCTGTCATTGTCCAATTGGCTTATGAAAAAAGTGGCTATGGAGGTAAGAATGGTGATTATGCATGGGCTCAGCAACACGGACTTCCTCTCTCCAAGGCTGAATTGGCTACAGCCACAGCTTAGTGCTAAGAGACCACACTCAGTCCCTGATATGGCACCATTCCCCGAGGTGATCACAACTTCCATTATGGAAAGGGCAATATTTTGTTTTAACTGGAATAAGCACACACTCCAGATATGGGTTTGCATTTCTTCCATAAAATGCTTCTTTGAAGACTGCCATCTGTAGACTTACTGAATGTCTTATCCACTGCCAAGGCATTCTACACAGCATTGATTCTGATCAAGGAGCCCATTTTACAGCAAATGATGTGCAGGAATGAGCACATGCCCATGGAATTCAATGGTCTTACTATGTTCCCCATCATCTTGAATATGTGGATTTATTGAATGATGGAATGGCCTTTTGAAGACTCCATTATAGTGTCAACTCGGTGGCAATACCTTGCAGGGCTGGGATATTGTGCTCCAAGAGGCTGTGTATGCTCTAAATCTGTGTCCACTCTATGGTGCTGTTTCTCCCATAGCCAGTATTCATTGGTCCAGGAATCAAGGAGTGGAAATTGGAGTGGAACCACTCACTATTACCCTTAGTGATTCACTAGGAAAAATTTTGCTTCTTTTCCCTACAACCTTAAGTTCTGCTGTTCTACAGGTCTTAATTCCAAAAGAGGAGTGCTTCCTCTAGGGAACACAACAATGATTCCATTGAACTGGAAGTTAAGACTGCGACCTGGCCACTTTGGGCTCTTCTTATCTCTGAATCAACAGACAAAGAAGGGAATTATTGTACTGGCTGTGGTGATTGATCCTATCAAGGGGAAATAGGACTGTATCTATATATTGGGGGTAAAAAAGAGTTTGCCTGGAATACAAGAGATCCTTTAGGTTGTCTCTTAGTACTGCCATGCCCTGTGATTAAAGTCAATGGAAAATTGCAACAGTCCAATCCAAGCAGGACAAACAATGGCCCACAATCTTCAGGAATGAAAGTTTGTGTCACCCCACCATTTTGTACTTTCTTTTCTATTTTTTTCCTCATTATTTGGGCCTTTTAATTCATTCTATATATTTTCTCTATTTGTTTTCCCATTTCATTGTAGGGACTCAATTTTTTTAGTCCTATTACTCTACACTGCTTACATGAGTAAAATATTCATTTTCCTAAGTCATATAGAATTCTTCTAAATTTACTAGTATTATTACTATTATCCTTTCATTTTTCTTAAATCTTTTGCTTTCTCTGGCCCTAATCTTTCCTTCAAGGGAACATAGAAAATAACAAGGAAATAAAACAAGAATTACAAAGTGTCAAAGAGAAAACTTAACACACACACAAGAACAGCAGCTAAATAAAGCCCTAGAGTAGAGAGAGAAAGTAATTAACTGAATAAACCCATCAAGATAAAAAGATGACCAGATACCAAAAAAAAAAATTATAAAACATACAAAGAAACAGGAAGACATGACCCAGTTCAATGAACTAATCAAAAACCAGGAAAAGATGTAGAACATCAAACAATTAATCAACGCAGAGCAAACAGATATCATGGACCAACTTACTGAAGTGAAAGAAGAGATTAAGAATATTAAGAAGATACCAGGAGCACATGCTGAAGAAATTGTAAACATACATAAAAACATAACGGATATGATGGCGTTGAATGGCACAATCCAAGAAATCAAAAAGACACTGGACACACATAACAGCCAATTTGAACAGGCAGAGGAAACAATTAGTGATGTGGAAGACAGTATATCTGAAATCAAACATTAAGTAGAACAGATAGGTAAAAGGATATAAAAAATCCAGCAGAGACTTGGGGATTTGAATGATAACACAAAAATGCACAAACATATGCATTATAAGGATCCAAGAGGGAGAAAAGAAGGGAAAAGGACAGAAGGAGTGTTGGAGGAAGTAATGGCTCAAAACTTCCCAACCCTATTGAAGGAGATGGATGTACATATCCAGGAAGTACAGTGTACTCCAAATAGTATAAATCCCCACAAGCCTACTCCAAGACATATACTTGTCAAACTGTCCAGTGCTCAAGACAAAGAGAAAATATTGAAGGCAGCAAGAAAAAGGAGAACCATCAAATACAAGGGAAGCTCAATAAGATTAAGTGCTTAATTCTCATCTGAAGCCATGGAAACAAGAAGGCAGTGGTATGATATAGTTATGGTACTAAAAGTAGTTATGGTACTAAAAGAAAAAAAAACTTCCAGGTAAATTCTTTATCCAGCAAAGCTGGCATTCAAAAATGATGGAGAGTTCAAAATTTTCACAAATAAACAGAAATTAAGAGAGAATGCCAATAAGAAACCTGCCCTTCAAGAAATACTAAAGAGAGTTCTGCAGGTTGAAAGGAAAAAACAGGGGAGAGAGAGTTGGAGGAGAGTGTGAGAATAACTAAAAAGACAAAAAGAAAAAAAAGCAATGTATGACATACATAAACCCAAAGAAAATATAGCTAATGTAAGTAATTCCTTGAGAGTAATAACACTGAATGTGAATGGATTAAAATCACCAGTCAAGAGATACAGATTGGCAGAATGGATAAGGAAATGTGACCCATCTATATGCTGTCTACAAGAAACCAAACTTAGAACCAGGAATTCAAGGAGGGTGAAAGTGAATGGCTGGAAAACATTTTTACAAGGAAACAATAAACAAAAAAGGGCGGGATTAGCTATACTAATATCAGACAAAATAGACTTAAATGTAAAACTATTGTAAGAGACATAGACAGATACTATATATTAGTAAAAGGGGTAAACGTTCAAGAAGAAAGGACAATCATAAACATTTATGCACCTAATCAGGGAGCCTCAAAATTCATGAGGCAAACTGGAAAGACTAAGTATAGACATAAATGCCTCTACAATTATAGTGAGGGACTTTTATACACCATTATCACCATTAGACAGAACATGTAGAAATAGAATCAATAAAGAAACAAAACTTTGAATAATACAATAGAGGATCTGGACTTAATAGATTTATACAGGACAATATATGAAAATACTGTGGGATATACATTGTTCTGGACTGCACATGGATCATTCTCCAAGATAGACCACATGATAGGCCACAAAAAAATTCTCAATGAATGCAGAAAGATTGAAATCATACAAAGTAATTTTGCTGACCACAATGGAATGAACCTGGATATCAGTAAGGGTAAGACAACCAGACTAGGCTCAAAGATATGGAAGTAACAAAACACATTTTTAGACAAACAGTTGGTCAAGGAAGAAATCTCAAAAGAAATCAGTAACTACCTTGAAAGGAATGAAAATGACAGCACAACATATCAAAACCTATAGGATGGGAGAGGGCCAAGATGGCGTTAGTGTAGGAGGGCGCACACTGCAAGCTCCCAGAGCAAGGCGGATTGTGGACGGGGTCCTGCCCGGGGGTCTGTGCTGTGCACGCGTGGAGTGAGAAGCTTGGGACATCTATCTGCGCGGATCGGCGGCGTGGACCGAACGGTGGAGATTCGTGAGTTTTGAGGCTGCTGGTGGAGGTTGGCACAGGCGGCTGAGCCCCGCGGTTAGGGGAAAAAAAATAAAATAAAACGGCCATTTGGAGCCGCGGGCGGGACGAAAAAGTTTTCTTTTCTGGGGATCTGGCTGCCTGGTGCCCCTTGGACCTTGTGTGAACAGAGCAAATGAGCAAATCAGCACCCAGTGAACCGGAGGGGGGATTTTGGTCGGGAAATGCAGCTGATTTCCCTAGCCACCCAGGGATAAGACCCGGACCACTGCGGAGCCAGGAGGAAGGGACACTTCCCAAAAAAGGGAGGGTTCTGTTGGAAGACAGGGAAGGGTATTTTATATTTTTAGACACCAATCTGGCTGCCTGCACCACCCCATAGCTTTGGGGAGCAGATAAGCCGACCTGAAGCACCATTAAGCTGAGAGCAGATGCGAATCTGCACTCAAATTGATTTACTGAGCAGCCCAGTGACGCTCGAGCTCGGCGCCAGAAGGGGCGGAATCCACCATCTTTAGCACTCCTCACTGACTAACATCAGAGCTTCAGCTAACCTGGGGAGTCCGGAAAGTGGGACATGCTTGATTAATTTCCATGGGCCCAGCTAGGGTCCCTTTTGTAAGGGGGTTGGTCTAGAGGAGGAATTATTTTGGGTCCTGCATTTGGCTAAAAAAATAAAAATTAAAAAAAAAAATAAGTGAGGTCACCTCAACAAAAGAAAAATAAATTCTTTTTAATTTAGTTTAATAGCTAAAAGCTGCTTCAGGACCTACATATAGAACCCTGTGGGGAAATACATTAATAAACACAAGTAGGCAGGAAGGATCCACGTGGACCCTAGGGGAATCATTGACCCCCACTTAGCTCTGTTTGACTGCTTGCCTGTGTGGATCTTTGGTTTCTCTCTGTTACTTTCTGGTCTATTGCTATTATTTCCTTTTTCCTCCCCCCTTCCTTTTTCCTTCTATTTTTTTTTTAATAGGTGCTGCCAGCTTGTCGCTTCTTTGCTGGGCTTCTTATTCAGTAATTTCCCACTTGCTGTATATATTGATTCTGTATTACAAACTATCGCTTATCTTTCCTGCATCATTCTGCCTTCTGTTTTCTCTTGTGGCTCTTAAAGACAACATTTTTTCATAGGCCCACAACGTAAGGGTGTTAATTTCTATCCCATATATTTTGTTTCCTTCTTCTTCTTTTTTCTTTTTTTTTTATTAGTATTAACTTTTTGCTTTCAGACCTTTCTTTACTATTTCTCTCCCTCCTCATAATTCTAGCCTTCTATATCACTATGTATATATTCCTCCATTTGTTTTCCCAGTCCATTGTAGGAACTCCATATTTTCTCCAGGTACTCTACACTGCCTACACAAGCTAAATATTCATCTCATTAAGTCTCATTTTGCCCCTCTTCTAACTTTTATCAATATTTCTATTATCCTTCTGCCTTCCTTACATCTTTTGATTCCTCTGGCCCTAACCTTTTGCCTTCAAGGGAACATGGAAAGAAGCAAGGAAATAAAATATGAAGAAAAACTGCCAAAGAGAAAACTTAACTCACACGCAGAACCAACAGCTAAATAAAATACTAGAGCATAGAGAAAAGCTAATCAACTGAACAAACCCATCAAGATAATATGATGACTAGAGGGCAACAGAAAAATACAAATGACTCTAAGAAACTGGAAAACATGACCAGTCCAATGCACAAAATAAAAACCAGGAAGCAATGCAGTACATTGAACAACTAATCAAAGCTATCCAAACAAATATCATGGACCAACTTAAAGAACTGAAGGAAGAGATTAAGGATATAAAGAAGACACTGGGAGAACATACTGAAGAAATAGCTGACACACCTAAAAAGATAATGGATATGATGGCGAACAAAGACACAAGTCAAGAAATGATAAAGACGCTGGACTCACATGGCAGCAAAATTGAACAGGCAGAGGAAAGAATTAGTGATATGGAAGACAATACAGTTGAAATCAAAGAGATTGTAGAAAACATAGACAAAAAGATAGAAAAAATCCAGTATAGTCTCAGGGAATTAACCGATAATGAAAGAAGCACAAACATACGCATTATGGGCATCCCAGAAGGAGAAGAGAAGGGAAAGGGAACAGAAGGAGTGTTGAAGGAAGTTATGGCTGCAAACTTCCCAACTCTATTGAGAGAGATGGACGTGCAGATCCAGGAAAAACAGCGCACCCCAAATAGTATAAATCCCAACATGCCAACTCCAAGACATATACTTGTCAAATTCTCCAATGCTCAAGACAAAGAGAAAATACTCAAGGCAGCAAGAGAAAAGAGAAGCATCACATACAAGGGAAGCACAATAAGATTAAGTGCTGATTTCTCAGCTGAAACCATGGAGGCAAGAAGACAGTGGAATGACATAGTCAAAACACTAAAAAAAAAAACTTCCAGCCACGAATTCTCTATCCAGCAAAATTGGCATTCAAAAATGATGGAGAGTTCAAAAAATTCACAAACAGCAATTAAGAGAATATGTCAAGAAGAAACCAGCACTTCAAGAAATACTAAAGGAATCTCTACAAGTTGAAAGGAAAAAACAAAGGAGAGAGAGTTGGAGGAGAGTTTAAAAACAACTGAAAAGTCAAAAAGAGAAACAAAACAACATATGACATACATTAACCCAAAGAAAAAATGACTGAAGTAAGAAATTCGTTACAAGTAATAACACTGAATGTTAATGGATTAAATTCACCAATCAAACGCACAGATTGGCTGAATGGATAAGAAAATATGATCCATCTATATGCTGTCTACAAGAAACCCACCTTTGGCCCAGTGATTCAAGTAGGCTGAAAGTGAATGGCTAGAAAACAATTTTACAAGCTAACAATAGCCAAAAAAGGGCAGGAGTAGCTATTCTAATATCAGACAAAACAGACTTTAAATGCAAAACTATTGTAAGAGACAAAGATGGACACTACATATTAGTAAAAGGAGTAATCTCTCAAGAAGAGAGAACAATCATCAACATTTACGGACCTAATCGAGGTGCCTCAAAATACGTGCGGCGAACTCTGGAAAAACTAAGAGGAGAAATAAATTGCTCTACAATTATAGCAGGGGACTTCAACACACCACTATCATCATTAGACAAAACATCTAGGCAGAGAATCAATCAAGAACCTAAGGCACTAAACAATACATTAGAAGATTTGAACTTAATAGACATATACAGAACACTACACCCAAATACAGCGGGATTTACATTCTTCTCCTGTGCACATGGAACATACTCCAAAATAGACCACATGCTAGGCCACAAAACAACACTCAATGAATTCAGAAAGATTGAGATTATACAAAGTAATTTCTCTGACCACAACGGAATGAAGTTGGAAATCAATAAGGGCCAGAGAAACAGGTTAGGCACACGGATATGGAAGTTAAACAACACACTCTTAGACAAACTGTGGGTCAAAGAGGAACTTTCAAAAGAAATCAGTAACTACCTTGAAACTAATGAAAACAACAACACAACATATCAAAACCTTTGGGATGCAGCGAAAGCAGTCCTGAGAGGGAAGATCATAGCCATAAATTCATATATTAAAAAAGAAGAAAGCTAAAATTGAAGACCTAACTGCACACCTGGAGGAATTGGAAAAACAACAACAAACTAAACCTAAAGGAAGTAGAAAGCAGGAAATAAGCAAGATTAGAGCAGAACTGAATGAAATAGAGAATAAGAAAGCCCTGGAAACAATAAGCAAAACCAAAAGCTGTTTCTTCGAAAATATCAACAAAATTGACAAACCCTTAGCCAGACTAACAAAGAAAAAGAGAGAACAGATGCAAATACATAAAATAAGGAATGAGCACGGTGATATCACTACTGACCCCACAGAAATCATAAGAGGATACTTTGAAAAATTATATGCCAACAAAAATGACAATTTAGAGGAAATGGACAAGTTTCTAGAAACCCACAAACAACCGATATTGATGAAAGAAGAAATAGACGAACTCAACAGCCCAATTCCAAGTAAAGAGATAGACTCAGTCATTAAAAACCTCCCAACTAAGAAGAGTCCATGACCAGATGGCTTCACAGATGAATTCTACCAAACATTCCGGAAAGAGCTAACACCAATTCTACTTAAGCTCTTCCAAAAAATAGAAGTAGAAGGAATATTACCTAACTCATTCTATGATGCCAACATTACCCTAATACCAAAACCAAATAAAGATACCACAAGAAAGGAAAATTACACACCAATTTCTCTAATGAACCTAGATGCTAAAATCCTTAACAAAATACTTGCTAATTGCATTCAGCAACATATCAAAAGGATTATACACCATGACCAAGTGGGTTTCATCCAAGGTATGCAAGGATGATTCAATATAAGAAAATCAATCAATGTAATACACCACATAAACAGACTGAAATAAAAAAGTCACATGATCATCTCTAGAGATGCCAAAAAAGCATTCGACAAAATACAGCACTCTTTCCTCATAAAAACAATACAAAAGATAGGAATAGATGGAAACTTTCTGAAAATGATAAAGAGTATATATGAAAAACCCAAAGCTAACATTTTCAACGGTGAAATCCTAAAAGCCTTCCCTCTGAGATCGGGAACAAGACAAGGAGGCCCACTATCACCACTCCTATTTAACATTGTCTTAGAAGTACTTGCACGAGCACTGAGACAAGAAAAGGACATAAAAGGGATCCAGATTGGAAAAGAAGAAGTAAAAATTTCATTATTTGCAGATGACATGATCCTATACATAGAAAGCACTGAGAAATTGACAACAAGGCTTCTAGAACTTATAAAGGAGTTCAGTAATGTTGCAGGCTATAAGATCAACGCTCAAAAATCAGTAGCATTTCTGTACACCAATAACCGGCAAACTGAGGAGGAAATCAGGAAAAAAATACCATTTACAATAGTAAATAAATGAATCAAATACCTAGGAATAAATTTAAATAAAGATGTAAAGGACTTATATACAGAAAACTGCACAACACTGTTAAAGGAAATCAAAGAAGATTTAAATAAATGGAAAAATATTCCCTGTTCATGGATGGGAAGACTAAACATCATCAAGATGTTCATCCTTCCCAAACTAATCTACAGATTTAATGCAATCCCAAAAAAATCAACACTATATTTTTTAAGGAACTAGAAAAACTAACCACAAAATATATTTGGAGAGGCAAGAGGCCCTGAATTGCCAAAGACATATTGAAAAAGAAAAATGAAGTTGAAGGTATCACATTACCTGACTTTAAAACATACTACAAAGCTACAGTGATCAAAACTGCGTGGTAGGGAAGCGGCTGTGGCTCAATCAGTAGGGCTCCCATTTACCGTATGGGAGGCCCTGGGTTCGGTTCCCGGGGCCTCCTGGTGAAGGCAAGCCTACCCGCACAGTGTGGTTAGCTGACCCAGCGAGCACAAGCAGCAAGGGGGGGATAAATGAATAAATAAATAAAATCTTAAAAAAAAAATGCGTGGTATTGGCACAAGGATAGACCTACTGGCCAATGGAACTGGATTGAGGGTTCTGATATAGATCCTCGCATATACAGTCTTCTGATATTTGACAAGGCCACGAAGCCCACTCAGGTGGGAGAGAGTGGCCTCTTTAACAAGTGGTGCTTGGAGAACTGGATATCTATATCCAAAAGAATGAGAGAAGAGTACCATCTCACACCTTATACAAAAATCAACTCAAGATGGATCAAAGATCTAAATGTAAGAGCCAAAACCATAAAAACTTTGGAAGATAATGTAGGGAAGCATCTACAGGACCTTGTAATAGAAAATGGTTTCATGAACTTCACAGCCAAAACACGAGCAGCAAGAGAAAAAATTGATAAATGGGATCTCCTCAAAATTAAAAACTTCTGCACCTCTAAGGATGTTATTAAGAAAATAAAAAGGCAGCCTGCTCAATGGGAAAAAATATTCGGCAACCATATATCTGATACGAGCCTAATATCCTGCATATATAAAGAAATCCTACACCTCGAAATAAAACGACAAACAACCCATTAAAAAATGGGCAAGTGACCTGAAAAGACACTTCTCCAAGGAAGAAATACAAATGGCTAAAAAGCACATGAAAAAATGCTCAACATCACTTGCTATCAGGGAAATGCAAATCAAAACTACAATGAGATACCATCTTACATACATCAAAATGGCAGCTATTAAAAAAAGAGGAGACACTAAATGTTGGAGAGGATGTGGAGGAATAGGAACCCTCATCCACTGCTGGTGGGACTGTGGTATGGTCCAGCCACTGTGGAGGACAGTTTGGCGGTTCCTCAGAGAACTAGCAATAGATCTTCTGTATGATCCAGCAATTCCACTGCTGGTTATATACCCAGAAGAACTGAAAACAAAAATACAAACAGATATATGCACACCAATGTTCATAGCGGCATTGTTCACCATTGCCAAAATTTGGAATCAGCCCCGGTGCCCATCAACAGATGAATGGATAAGCAAAATGTGGTACATACATACAATGGAATATTACTCAGCTGTAAGAAGGAACTAAGTGTTAACACATGGAATAACGTGGATGAATCTTGAAGACCTTATGTTGAGTGAAGCAAGCCAGGCACTGAAGGATGAACAGTATATGACCACACTGATCTGAACTGAGGAAATTGAGCAGTCTCTGAGAACCATTGTCTAAAAGATAGGTTAACAAAGGAAAGTAAGAGAAGAGTAGGCTTTGAGCCATCACCCATATGGACATAATCTATGGTAAAGGGATAAAGTGTGGTTGCATGTTGGGGGATGGGGCAGATGAGTTGTGGTGTTCCTGGGTTTGGTGGTGCAGCACTATGGGGTGGGTGGATTTGGAAGGGCTGGTTCAAATCCCCAAGGCATGTAACTGTGAATCTTGACATTCCATGGGTTGGGAGAGGGGGGTATCATGGGCCCTGGGGGGCTGGGGAGAAGGGAACAGTCAAGATCTAATGGGTCGTTTGGTGATCATGGGGAAGGTTTTTCATTACCTTACAGTAATGGACACAGGACATGGTAAATATCATCAAAATTATTTAACTGTATCATCTAAATTGTAAACTATACTGTAAATCACTGACAATGTTTAGTTGCTATATTTGGCTACCTGCATAACAGTTATAACAATGCTAAAAAAAAAAGGGGGGGGGCGGAGTTAATATGGAGTGGGGAAGGGTGGTGGTTTGGTATCTGGGAGTCTCCGGCACTCCGTGTGTGACTTTGCTGTGACCTAAAACTTATTTGAAAATTAAATGAAAAATTGGGAGACAATGGGTATTCAGAGGAGGAAGGTGTCATGGCACACCAGACATCCGATAACACAGTGATAAAGGGAAGGAAAAAAAGGAAAAAAGAAAAGAGAAAGGGAAAAAAATGTATCTATCTATCTATCTATATATATATATATTAAAAGGCATTTCCTTTGATTTTTTGCCCATTTTTTGAATGTCCCAATCCACTAATTATATTTTATTTTGCTTTGTTCTTTGTTTGATTATTTGTTTTTTTTCCTTCTCTCTCTCTCTCTTTTTTTTTCCCTGAGTTTCCTTATGTTTGTCTCTTGCATGTAAGCTTATCACACTTGTTTCTTTTTCCTAGTAAGTGTATTTGATTATTTTGTGGCCTAAATGTTCATGGAGGATTTTAATCACAGAAGGGTTACAATGGGTACTGCGGGGGCTTATTGGGGGGGGGTGTCTGGTGGGGGGGGTTCATGGGGATTGGTTCATCCGAAGATACATGAAAGATATACAAAATTATTCAAAGGATTGGGGGATGGGGCATGGTCACGATGGGTGGATAATCACACAATAAATGAGGGAATCTGAATTCCTAGCCTGGAGAGCTCTGCCACAGTCTCCAAGGGAGCAGCAATAGTCCTCTGAGTGTAGGGACAGTGCCTTTCAAAATAGGATTACCCACTGATGTGTTTTTTTTTTTATTGATGACTACCCTTGTGAGTCTTTGCTCTTGCAAATGAGACTTAGCCTGCAGTTGTGGGGTGCCTAAGGGTTGCCACCTGACAGCCTCCTTATTGCTCAAATATGGCCTCTCTCTAAGCCAAAGTCAGCATTTGATTGCATTAACTTCCCTCAGCATGGGACATGACTCCCGGGGATGAGCCACCCTGGCAACGAGGGATTAATACCAAGTGCCAACTGGCAACACAACTGGAAAAAGACCTTGAATAAAAGGGGGAAATGGTAAAGACAAATGAGTTCAAGTGGCTAAGAGATTTCAAAGAGAGTCGGGAGGTCATCTCAGAGGTAACTCTTACGCACACCTCAGTAGGAGCTCATAGAATATCTAAGTGCCTATCACCCCACTCAGAGGGGTTCCTGAGAGCTCTGGAGACACCCTGGTCCTATATAAGGGGGGATAGCCACAGAGACTGATGCCTTATCAGTGGGTTCTCTTTTGGAATCTGTGCTCCTGAGAGTGACAGAATTAGACTCAAATAAGTCTTCCCTGCACATGGTTCACCAGTCCCTTCTATTCAAACGTATATGTGATGCTGGAGTTTTTAGGTATACTTCCAGAGACTGGAGCCTCCCGCCTACCTATGTGCCAGGTGTGCATGATATCTAGGTGGAGCTGCAACTCTAACCCTACAGCTCAATGGACTCACCCAAGTCCCCTGTTGAGGAGACAACGATGGGCAATGGCCATCCCAGGGAATGGAGAGGGCCTGCATCTGCAGGCAGGATCATCTCACCCACCATATCCATGGGATATAAGCCCTCTCTCACTTGGAGTTGGAGTGGACATCACCATCCCAGTCCCCTCAGGATTGGGGGAAGAACTATGGACTAGAGTGGACTTGATGGTATTCTCTTGTTCGCATATGGTGATTATAGCAATGCAAGAAATTATAACAATGTGGTGGAGCCAGTGGCCACTTGACACTTTTGGGGTAGGGAGGGGAAGAGCAGTTGAAATACAGGGGCTTCTTTGGGAGTTGGAGGTTGTCCTGAGTACTGTTGTGGCAATGGATGCAGGCCATTTTAAATCAGCACACACCACTCAGAACTGTGTGGGAGAGAGTGTGGTCTACAGTGTGAACTGTGGTCTATGGTTGGTGGCAAGGCTCCAGGATGTGTAAGTTCATTGAGGTTGGTGGGCCACACTGTGGGAGATGTTTGTGTTGGATGTGGTGGGAGGTGTGGGAGGTGGGCAACATGGGAATCCCAGTGGGTTCCGTGTAATATTTTGGGTAATCTAAGCACCTCTTAAAATATATGTGTATATATATATAAATAACATTTTTGTAAGCAAATACACATATATGCATATATATTTATATATATCTTTATATATCATTTTGCAAATGTTTGTATGTATTGTGAGAAATTTGATTTTTACCCACAATAAAAATAAATTTTAAAAAAATCCTATAGGATGCAGCAAAGGTGGTACTGAGAGGGAAATTCATAGCTGTAAATGTGCCTATCAAAAAAAAAGAAATATCTAAGATTGAAGACCTAACTGCACACTTGGAGGAACTAGAAAAAGAACAAAAAACTTACACCTAAAGAATTAGAAAGAAGGAAATAATAAAAATTAGAGCAGAACCAAGTGACATAGAAAACAAGAAAGCACTAGAAAAAATAAATCCAAAGCTGTTTCTTTGAGAAGATCAATAAAATTGATAAGCCCTTAGCAGGACTAACAAAGACAAAAAGAGAGAAAATGCAAATACACAAAATAAGAAATGAGGAAGGGGGTATCCCCACTGACCCCACAGAAATAGAGTATCATAAAAGGATAGTTTGAAAAATTATATGCCAACAAGGACAATTTAGAGGAAATGGACAAATTCCTAGAAACTCACAAGCAGCCTACACTGACAAAAGAAGAAATTGATGAGCTCACCTGACCAATCACAAGAAAAGAGATAGACTCAGTCATCAAAAACCTGAAGAGCCCAGGATCAGACAGCTTCACAAGTGAATTCTACCAAACATTCCAGAAGGAACTAACACCAATCCTGCTTAAACTCTTATAAAAAATTGAAATAAAAGGAACACTGTCTATCATTATATGATGCCAACATTACCCTAATACCAAAGCCAAAGAAAGATGCCACAAGAAAGGAAAATTACAGACCAATCTCTCTAATGAATCTAGATGCTAAAATCCTCAAGAAAATTCTTGATAATCATATTCAGCAACAGAAGATATGAATTAAGTACCATGACCAAGTGGGTTTCATCCCGACTATGCAAGGATGGTTCAACATAAGAAAATCAATGTAATACACCACATAAACAGATCAAAAGAAAAAAATCACATGATCATCTCCACAGACGTAGTAAAAGCATCAAAAAAAAAAAAAAAAACAAAACAAAAAACACCCTTTCTTTAAAAAAAACACTGCAAAAGATAGGAATAGAAGGGAAATTTCTGAACATAATAAATGGAATATATGAAAAACCCACAGCTAACATCATACACAATGGTGAAACCCTATAAGTTTTACCTCTAAGATCTGGATGCCCACTATCACTGCTTCCATTTAAAATTGTCTTAGAAATAATTGCTTGAGCAATGAGGCAAGAAAAAGAAATAAAAGGCATCAAAATTGGGTCAGAAGAAGTGATAATTTCTCTATTTGCAAATGACATGATCTTATACATAGAAAGCCCTGAGAAATCTACAACCAAGCTTCTAGAAGTTATAAATGAGTTCAGTAAACTGGCAGGTTATAAGTTCATTGCAAAAAATCAGTAGCATTTCTGAACACCAATAATGAGCAATCTGAGGAAGAAATCAAGAAAAAAAATACAATTTACAGTAGCAACCAATCAAATACCTAGAAATAAATTTAACTACAGATATAAATGATCTATACACAGAAAACTACACAGCACTGTTAAAGGAAATCAATGAAAACTTAAATGAATAGAAAAAAATTCCCTGTTCATGGAGAGGAAGACTAAGTATCATTAAGATGTCTATCCTACCCAAATTAATATACAGATTTAATGCAATTCCAATAAAAATCAACACAGCATTTTTTACTGACTTGGAAAACTAACTATGAAATTTATTTGGAAGGGCAAGAGGCCCTGAATAGACAAAGATATTATAACAATGAGGTGGAGCCAGTGGCCACTTGACAGTTTTTGGGTAGGGAGGGGATGAGCAGTTGAAATACAGGGGCTTCTTTGGGAGTTGGAGGCTGTCCTGAGTACTGTTGTGGCAATGGATGTAGGCCATTTTAAATCAGCACACACCACTCAGAACTGAGTGGGAGAGAGTGTGGTCTACAGTGTGAACTGTGGTCTATGGTTGGTGGCAAGGCTCCAGGATGTGTAAGTTCATTGAGGTTGGTGGGCCACACTGTGGGAGATGTTTGTGTTGGATGTGGTGGGAGGTGTGGGAGGTGGGCAACATGGGAATCCCAGTGGGTTCTGTGTAATATTTTAGGTAATCTAAGCACCTCTTAAAATATATGTATATATATATATATATATATATATAAATAACATTTTTGTAAACAAATACACATATATGCATATATATTTATATATCATTTTGCAAATGTTTGTATGTATTTTGAGAATTTTGATTTTTACCCATAATAATAAAAAAAAGATATATTGAAAAAGAAAAATGAAACCAGAGGAATTGCACTACCTGACTTTAAAACATAGTACAAAACTACAGTGGTCAATAGTGCACGGTATTAGCACAAGGATAGATATATTGACCGATGGAACTGAATTGAGTGTTCTGATACAGATCATCACATATAAAGTTATCTGTTATTCAACAAGGCCACCAAGCCCACTCAACTGGGAGAGAATGGCTTCTTCAACAAATGTTGCTTGGGGAACCAGATATCCACATCCAAAAGATTGAGAGAGGAACACCTTTTACAGAAATGAACTCAAGATGGACCAAAGATCTAAATATAAGAGCAATGACCATAAAGATCTTGGAAGATAATGTAGGGAAGCATCCACAGTACCTTTTAATAGGAAATGGCTTCATGAACTTCATACCCAAAGCATGAGCAGTGAAAAAAAAAATAGATAAATGGGACCTCCTCAAAATTAAAAACTTTGCACCTCAAAGGAGTTTGTCAAGAAAGTGAAAAGACAACCTACCCAATGGGAGAAAATATTTTGTAACCTTATATCTCATAGGAGCCTAATATCGTGCATGTATAAGGAAATCCTATATCTCAAAAATAAAAAGAAACAACCCATTTAAAAAATGGGCAAGTGATTTGAACAGCCACTTCTCCAAAGAGGAAATACAAATGACTAAAAGCACATGAAAAGATGTTCAGCATCACTAGTTATTAGGGAAATGCAAATCAAAAATACAATGAGACACCTTCTTACACCCATTGGACTGGTAGCCATTGCAAAAGTAGAGTACTACAAGTGTTGGAGAGGATGTGGAGGAATGGGAACCCTCATCTACTGCTGGTGTTAATGTGGAATGGTCCAGCCATTGTGGGATACATTCTGACAGATCCTCAAAAAACTAACTATAGATCTGCCATATGACCCAGCAATTCTACTGCTGGGTATATACTCAGAAAAATTGAAAGCAAGGACGTGAACAGACGTATGCACACCAATGATCATAGTGGCATTATTCACTATTTTTATTTATTTATTTATTTATTTATTTATTTATTTATTTTATTTTATTTTATTTTATTTTATTTTATTTTATTTTATTTTTATTTTTTATTTTACCAGGAGGTCCTGGGGATTGAACCCAGATCCTTCCATATGGGAGATGGACGCCCAACCATTTGATTCCATATAAGTTGGAATCAACCCAAATGCCCATCAACAAATGAAAGGATAAACAAAATGTGGTATACACATACAATGAAATATTACTCAGCTGTAGGAAGGAATACAGTACTAACACATGGGATAACATGGATGAATCTTGAGGACCTTATGTTGATTGAAACAAGCCATGCATTGAAGGACAAATATTACATGACCTCTCTGATATGAATTAAGCAAATCTGTACAACTCAGAGAGCTAGAGACTGGGTAATAGGTTTACAGGAAATATAAAGGGAAAAGAAAGTTGTGAACCAATGCCCATATGGGTGAAAACTATGATAAGTTGTAAGTAAGTAGTTGGACAGTGAAAATATATGACAGGAGTGTAGGGATACTAGTGGGTTGGCCAGTGCAAGCTTCTCAGGGGGTATGGTGGGGAGAATGTGTTGGACAGTCCTTCAAACTTGGGAAAGGGTTGGGTGAGGTAGCAGGTGAACAATGGGGATTGGTGGGCACATGGGTGAAACTACAATGATGAGAAAACCCTTTTGGCAATATGACAATGAAGGGTTAATGTTTTAGTGTGTTGGATGGGGGCATTTGGGACAGGGCACACCTGCGGCAGTCTTCCAGAGAATGTGTGAGTGATCATTTTGTCAATTGTGTGCTGTATCAGTGGGAGGAGACCCACATAATGAGTGGGAAGGAGTTGTACTCCATTGCTGGGGAGGCCCAATATATTCTCAGAGGAAACAGTGTATATCAAAAGCATGGGCAGTTCCTAATAGGGCAGGACACACCAGTGTGTCAAGCCCTCAGCATTGTAGCAAATGTCTATCAACATTGTCCTACAAGGAGTAAAGCCTGGTGGTCACCACGGACCTTAAGGGGAGGAGGAGGGAGGAATAGAATAGATGGAAGAGAGGGTATTTAATGGGCAATGGAGGCGTTCTGCATGATCTTGCACTGATGGATACAGGCCATGTTAAATTTCATCAAAAATTCATAAAAGTGTGTGTTATAAAATGTAAACCATAATATAAAACATTGACCATGGTTAGTAATGATATTTCAATATTTGTATATCAGTTGTAACAAATGTACAATCCACATGTAAAATAGTTATTAGTATGTAAGGGGGAAAAGGGGGAGTATGTTGGGAATGTGGGTGTTTCCTATATTCCTAAAACTTCTTTGAAAACAACAAAAAAAGTAAGACGCTGGTGAAGAAATGGAAGAAAATGCAACAGTATATATAGGACAACAGCTATTACAGTGATGAAAGACAAAATGTCAAAAAATTTTTAAAAAAATATTTTTCATTTTTTAATACCCAATTTTTTAAAACTTATTTTAGTTTTAGCTTTTTAAAAAATATTATCTATTTTATTTCTTATGTTTAAACCTGTCATTATTATTTCATTTTTCTATTAATCAAATTTGGCAAGATTCTTGGCTTCATTTTTTGAGGAAGTTTTGGATCAGAGAAGGGTTACTACTATGGCAGGGGAGGATCAATGGTGTGGGGTGTCAGTGATGGGAGATACACGGGAGGAAGTTCACCTGGACATACATATAAGGTATGTAAATATGTTCAAATGTTCATGGGGCCTTGTCTCATTGGTAGAGATTCACACAATAGCCAAAGGATTGTTGAGTCCCCATCCTGGGGAGCACTGCCACATTCTCTAATGAAACAGCAACAATCCCCTAAGTACAGGAGCAATGACTAGTGAAGAAGCATGGACCATTGATGGGCCCTTGATATCGATGACTATGCTTATGAGCCTTTTGCTTTTGAATTTGCAATTTGGCCTAGTGTTGTAGGGTGCCTAAGAATTACTTCCCAATTACCTCCTTGTTACTCAAATGTGGCCTCAATCTAAGCCAAACTCACATGTGGATGCATTACATTTCCCCCAGCAAGGAACATGACTCCCAGGGATGAGCCTCCCTGGCACCAAGGGATTACTGCCAAGCACCAGCTGGTGATAAAACTGGAAAAAGACCTTGAATAAAAGGGGGAAAATGTAAAGACAAATGAGTTATATGGCTAAGAGACTTCAAAGTGAGTCAGGAGGTCATCAGATAGGTAACACTTATGCAAATCTCAGCAGGATCTCATAGATGATCAAAGTGGACACTACCCTAAACAATGGGGCTCCTGAGGACTCTGGAGTCACTCAGGTCCTGGTGGATAGCTCTGGAGTTTGGTGCCTTGCCAGTGAGTCCTACTTTGGAGATTGTGCTCCCGAGTGTGATAGAGTTGGGCTCAGATATGATTTCTCTACACCTGCCTCTTATGTCTTTTTTGTTTGAACCAATAGTTGGTGCTGGAGTTGGTAGGTGTACATCCAGGAGACTTGTATCTCTGGGCTGTCAGTGTGCTGGCTGTGCCTCGAGTCTCAGAGGAGTTGAAGCACCTATGCTCTAGTTCATTAGACTCACCCAGGACAGCTGATGGGGAGGGGAGGACGGACAGCCACCACACCAAGGAACCAAGAGAGTCTACAACTGCAAGCAAGAGAATCCCATCCATCATCCATATGGGATCGAAGTCACCTTTCAATTAGAGATGGGCATCACCATCTGAGAATTCTCAGGATTGATGAGTAAAATATGGACTAGAGTAGACTTTCCGGTGTTCTACTGTAGACTTATTGTGATTCAAGCAATGGAAGAAATTATATCACTGATGTGGAGACAGTGGCCAGCGGAGGTGCTGAATTCAGGGAGAGAGAAAAAGAAGTATAATATGGGGGCATTTTCAGGACTTGGATTTGACCTGGATGACATTGCAGTGACAGATACAGGCCATTATATATCCTGCCATAGCCTACAGAATTGAGTGGGAGAGAGTATAAAGTATAATGTAGACCACAGTCTCTCCCACACAGTTCTGAGTGGTGTGTGCTGATTTAAAATGGCCTACATCCGTTGCCATAATGGTACTCAGGACAACCTCCAAATCCCAAAGAAGCCCTTGTATTTCAACTGCTCATCCCCTCCCTGCCCCAAAAGTGTCAAGTGGCCACTGGCTCTACCTCATTGTTATAATTTCTTCCATTGCTAGAATCACCATATGTGTACAACTGAATACCATCAAGTCCATTCTAGTCCATAGTTCTTCCCCCAATCCTGAGGGGACTGGGATGGTGATGTCCACTCCACCTCCAAGTGAAAGAGGGCTTATATCCCATGGATATGGTGGGTGGGATGATCCTGCCTGCAGATGCAGTCCCTCTCCATTCCCTGGGATGGCCGTTGCCCATCATTGTCTCCTCGCCAGGTGACTTGGATGAGTCCATTGAGCTGTAGGGTAGGAGTTGCAGCTCCACCGAGATTCCATGCACACCTGGCACATAGGTAGGCCAGAGGCTCCAGTCTCTGGAAGTATACCTAAAAACTTCAGCATCACATATAGGTTTGAATTGTGGGACATGTTTGTGTGGGATGTGGTGGGAGGTGTGGGATGTGGGCAACATGGGAATCCCAGTGGGTTCCATTTAATATTTTAGGTAATCTAAACACCTCTTTAAAAAATATATATATATATAACATTTTTGTACGCAAATGCACATATATGTATAAATATTTATATATCATTTTACAAATATTGGTATGTATTGTGAAAATTTTGAGTTTTACCCACAATAAAACATAAATAAATTAAAAAAAAAGTGAATTGTAAACTATAGTTCTTGCTTAGTGGCAATGCTCCAAAATGTGTTCATCAATTGCAATCAATGTATCACACTAATGAAAGAAGTTGTTAATGTGGGGAAAAGTGAGAGGTCTGGGGAGTGGGACATATGGGAATCCCTTATATTTTTTTATGTAACAATTTATGTAATCTAAGTAACTTTTAAAAATAAGTATAAAATATATTTAAAAAAGATTTGTACAGTTCACAAAGCTGTTTATTTTGCCTTCTCCAAATCATCTCTTCAACTTAAAATCTTATTACATTGATTATAAATCTTCTTTTATATTAATAAATTAACAATGAATAATATAGAATGAATGGATTAATGAATGAAACTTTGGGATATTTATATACTCATACTATGTTTTCTGAGTTAAGTTCAGTATAAGAAAATAATTATAATATTTGCATAAATGGAGGGAAACCTCCTCCTGTCCTTTGACTTTCTTTACCTATAATGCATATTCTACAAAAATAGTCTTTAAAATAGTATATGCAATGAAAGAGAACAAAGAAATGATATGATTTTTAAAATATTTTATTTATTTTTTAATATATATTTTTACTTATCTTTGCTAGAATTGATCCAACACATATTGGAGCATTGCCACTAAATATGGATTATAATTTACATTGTAGTTTAAACTCCCACACAAATTTGTAAGTTTTTTTTTTATTATTATGGGTAATAATCAAAATTCCCAAAATACATACAAACATTTGCAAAATGATATATAAATATATATGCATATGTGTATTTGCTTACAAAAATGTTGTTTATATATGTATATATACATATATTTTAAGAGGTGCTTAGATTAACCAAAATATTACACGGAACCCACTGGGATTCCCATGTTGCCCACCTCCCACACCTCCCATCACATCCCACACAAACATCTCCCACAGTGTGGCCCACCACCCTCAATGAACTTACACATCCTGGAGCCTTGCCACCAACCATAGACCACAGTTCACACTGTAGACCACACTCTTTCCCACTCAGTTCTGAGTGGTGTGTGCTGATTTAAAATGGCCTACATCCGTTGCCACAACAGTACTCAGGACAACCTCCAACTCCCAAAGAAGCCACTGTATTTCAACTGCTAGTCCCCTCCCTACCCCAAAAGTGTCAAGTGTTTTGACCAGATATCTAATGGCTTTTATCTGTCATTGCATTGTCATTCAGGACAATTCCAATGTCCCCAAAATGCCCCAATAGTACATCTAATTTTCCTTCTCCTTCCCCTCAGAACCTCTGGTGGCCACTGCCTCCATGTCAATGATATAAGTTCTTCCATTGCTAGAATCACTATAGGTTTATAATAGAATAGCAGTAAGTCTACTCTAGTCCCTGTTCATTCCCCAGTCCTGAGGATTCTGGGATGGTGATGCCCACTCCACCTCTAATTGAGAAGGGCCTTAGATCCCATGGGTAGATGGATGAGAATATCTTGCTTGCAGTTGTAGACTCTCTCTGTTCCCTGGGATGGTCGTTGTCCATCATCATCTCCTTGTTAGTTGTCCTCGGTGAGTCCAATGAAGTGGAGAGTAGGTGTTGCAACTCTGTTGAGATTCAGAGCCCAACTGGCACATGGAAAGCCCAAAGATTTAAGTCTCTTGGATATAAACCTATCAACTCTAATACTAAATATAGTTTCAAGTAGAAGAGGTAAAAGAATCATGTGTAGGGAAACCAAAACTGCGTCCAACCCTGTCACACTGGGGAGCATAAATTACAAAGTAGGGTCCACTGCCAGGGTGTCAAACTCTTGAGCTGTCAGTCCTGCCTATAGTGTCTGGATTCTTATTTTGATGTTTTACACCTTTTTTTTTTTTTTTGAAAGCTTATGATCTTGTTCGACAACTGATTGTGTTTAATGCACTTTGGGATTGATCAGATTTTAACAATTTTTCAGATAAAAGCCCAGTTCCTGGTATGGTGGCTTGGAGATATGTACCCCAGAGAAAGCGTCCTTTATTTTGGTATTAATCCGTTCCTGTGGGTGTGAACTCTTGTAAATATTACCTTTTGAGAGGTCATATCCCACTGAATCAGAATGACTCTTAATTCTATTACTGAAAGTCTTCTAGGGAATGTCACACAGAGAGACAGAAAGTCACAGGGAACAACCAGAATATGAAAATCAACAGAAAATGGAAGAGAAAGGAGAAAGTAGGAGAGGCCATCCATCTTGTGTGCTGCCATGTGACACAAAAGCCAAGTTCCAAGTATTGCTGGCATCCACCCCCAGAATGCTGCCTTCTGGGAGAAACATTGCCCTAATGGCACCTATATTTTGGATTTCTCCTCACCTCAAAACCATGAGCTAATAAAGTCCCATTGTTTAATACAACCCATTGTGTGGGATCTTAGCAGCCAGGAAACTAAAACATATGGTCAGCATGTAAAAATTGTTGAGAATTTTATACTTGGACAAAAATACTTTACTTCTACAAAATGGTTAGTTTTCATATAGAGCAACAATAGATTTTAAGAAACCTCACAAATATGTATCCTGTTTATCTGTAGACATCTGATTAGGGATGCAAAGGCAAGAGTTTATATTGCCTGTGTTGCCAGAATCTTGAGTGAATGCTGCCTATAATTTTAGGATAACTTTTTTTTTTTAATCAAAATGCATGCAATTTATAATCTTATTACACTAATTATTCATGAACATCAGAAAATTTCATTTATTCACAATTCAGTTCCTTTTTTCCCTAAAATATGAAGCAAAATATTAGTATCTATGGAAAATATTAATCTAAAGGTACTTTATTAGGAAAAGTTATGTAAGATATGTTAAATACTTCAAATGTGAGAAGTTTGGCCACTCGCTTAATAAACTTATTTTCAAGACTATCTTTAGTAAATAAATTTTGAAAAATAGTAGCCAGTAAATAACTTTATTTTGGTTCAATAAATTTTATTTAATGCCACTATTTAAATATATAGGAATAAGAGAGCATCACTAAACTCCTATATGTTGAGTTTCCCATGAATAAAAGGGAGGAAACTTGGTAACCAAAGCTGGAGTTAATCTAGATGCATAAAAATTCAACAACTAAATCGAATTCTTTGAGATTCGTTCCCCAGCAGGACCTTCCCAAAATTTTTGAAGATGTCCATTTGTCTTCTTTTTACAAAAAGGTCAATGGAAGTGCTTGAAAGTTAAAGTGGAATGTTTATTTTGGTTATTAAAAACATCCCAACAATCGTTTCTGTTCAAAATGTGGCATATTCAGTGGGTTTTCTTTAATCAGATGATGTTCCAGCTGGTGTCACCACAAAGTAGTGGGAAGACTGACCAACTGAGAATTAAGAAACAAAATGATATCTACCTAGTGACACTGCTGCTTTTCTAGGCATGTGACTTTTAAAATTAATTCAGTTAAAATCTCATGAGAGGGTTTTGGAGGGCAAGATGGCGTTGGTGTAGGAGGGCGCAGACTGCAAGCTCCCAGAGCAAGGCGGATTGGGGACGGGGTCCTGCCCGGGGGTCTGTGCTGTGCACGCGTGGAGTGAGAAGCTTGGGACATCTATCTGCGCGGATCGGCGGCGTGGACCGAACGGTGGAGATTCGTGAGTTTTGAGGCTGCCGGTGGAGGTTGGCACAGGCGGCTGAGCCCCGCGGTTACGGAAATAAAAAATAAAACGGCCATTTGGAGCCGCGGGCGGGGGCGAAAAAGTTTTATTTTCTGGGGAGCTGGCTGCCTGGCGCCCCTTGGACCTTGTGTGAGCAGAGCAAACAAGCTAGTCAGCACCCGGTGAACCGGAAGGGGGATTTTGGTCAGGCAAAGCAGCTGATCTCGCTAGCCACCCAGGGATAAGACCCGGGCCGCTGCGGAGCCAGGAGGAAGGGACACTTCCCAAAGAAGGGAGGGTTAGGTTGGAAGACAGGGAAGGGTATTTTATATTTTTAGACATCGATCTGGCTGCCTGCACCGCCCCATAGCTTTGGGGAGCAGATAAGCCGAACTGAAGCAGCACCAGGCTGAGAGCAGACGCGAATCTGCACTCAAACTGATTTACTGAGCAGCCGGGTGACGCTGGAGCTCGGCGCCAGAAGGGGCGGAATCCGCCGTCTTTAGCAATCTTCACTGACTAACATCAGAGTTTCAGCTAACCTGGGCAGTCCGGAAAGTGGGACGTGCTTGATTAATTTCCACGGGCCCAGCTAGGGTCCCTTCCGTAAGGGGGTTGTTCTAGAAGAGGAATTATTTTGGGTCCTGCATTTGGCTAAAAAAAAAGAGGTCACCTCAACAATTGAAAAATAAATTCTTTTTAATTTAGTTTAATAGCTAAAAGCTGCTTCAGGACCTGTATATAGAACCCTGTGGGGAAATTCATTGATAAACACAAGTAGGCAGGAAGGATCCACTTGGACCCTAGGGGTATCATTGACCCTCCTTGTTTCCTTCTTCTTTTTTCTTTTTTTTTTTTCTTTTTTTTATTTTTTTTATTTTTTATTTTTTATTAGTATTAACTTTTTCCTTTCAGACCTTTCTCTACTATTTCTCTACCTCCTCATAATTCTAGCCTTCTAAATCACTATATATATATATTCCTCCATTTGTTTTCCCAGTCCATTATAGGAACTCCATATTTTTTCCTAGTACTCTACACTGCCTACACAAGTTAAATATTCATCTCATTGAGTCTCATTTTGCCCCTCTTCTAACTTTTATCAACATTTCTATTATCCTTCTGACTTCCTTACATCTTTTGATTCCTCTGGCCCTAACCTTTTGCCTTCAAGGGAACATAGAAAGAAGTAAGGAAATAAAATAAGAAGAAAAACTGCCAAAGAGAAAACTTAACTCACACGCAGAACCAACAGCTAAATAAAATTCTAGAGCATAGAGAAAAGCTAATCAACTGAACAAACCCATCAAGATAATATGATGACCAGAGGGCAACAGAAAAATACAAATGACTCTGAAAAACTGGAAAACATGGACCAGTCCAGTGCACAAAATAAAAACCAGGAAGTAATGCAGTACATCAAACAACTAATCAAAGCTATCCAAACAAATATCATGGACCAACTTAAAGAACTGAAGGAAGAGATTAAGGATATAAAGAAGACACTGGGAGAACATACTGAAGAAATAGCTAACACACCTAAAAAGGTAATGGATATGATGGCGAACAAAGACACAAGTCAAGAAATGAAAAAGACGCTGGACTCACATGGCAGCAGAATTGAACAGGCAGAGGAAAGAATTAGTGATATGGAAGACAATACAGTTGAAATCAAAGAGATTGTAGAAAACAGACAAAAAGATAGAAAAAATCCAGTATGGTCTCAGGGAATTAACCGATAATGCAAGACGCACACACATACGCATTATGGGCATCCCAGAAGGAGAAGAGAAGGGAAAGGGAACAGAAGGAGTGTTGAAGGAAGTTATGGCTGAAAACTTCCCAACTCTATTGAGAGAGATGGATGTGCAGATCCAGGAAGCACAGCGCACCCCAAATAGTATAAATCCCAACAGGCCAACTCCAAGACATATACTTGTCAAACTGTCCAATGCTCAAGACAAAGAGAAAATACTCAAGGCAGCAAGAGATAAGAGAACCATCACATACAAGGGAAGCACAATAAGATTAAGTGCTGATTTCTCAGCTGAAACCATGGAGGCAAGAAGACAGTGGTATGACATAGTCAAAACACTAAAAGAAAAAAACTTCCAGCCACGAATTCTCTACCCAGCAAAATTGGCATTCAAAAATGATGGAGAGTTCAAAATATTCACAGATAAACAGCAATTAAGAGAGTATGTCAAGAAGAAACCAGCACTTCAAGAAATACTAAAGGAATCTCTACAAATTGAAAGGAAAAAACAAAGGAGAGAGAGTTGGAGGAGAGTTTAAAAACAACTGAAAACTCAAAAAGAGAAACAAAACAACATATGACATACATTAACCCAAAGAAAAAATGACTGAAGTAAGAAATTC